>WKFP01013990.1:469713-522613 GCA_011057875.1 Pterocles orientalis | reverse complement strand
CAATGTTTATAAATATGTGAAGGGTGAGTGTCAGGAGGACGGAGCCAGGCTCTTCTCTGTGACATCCAGTGATAGGACAAGGGGCAATGGGCTCAAGCTGGAACATAGGAGGTTCCACTTGAATATGAGAAAAAACTTCTTTCCAGTGAGGGTGACAGAGCACTGGAACAGGCTGCCCAGAGAGGTTGTGGAGTCTCCTTCTCTGGAGACATTCAAAGCCTGCCTGGATGTGTTCCTGTGTGATCTGATCTAGGTGTTCCTGCTCCGGCAGGGGGATTGGACTAGATGATCTTTCGAGGTCCCTTCCAATCCCTAACATTCTGTGATTCTGTGATTCTGTGATTTTGTAGATGTGTTCTGAAATACTAATGTGCATTGCAAATGATACCTGGTTCATGATGTAGAAGCTTTTCCTAAAAGACTGTAATCTAAAAATGCTGTTTTCATAAAGAGTTGCAGTGCCTATTTCGCAGAGTCCATCACCCTGCTTCACTCCCCATGTGCAGGGGGCTGCGGGAAGTCATGTCTTCTGCAATCTCAGGCACCATTAGGGCTGACTGGAAGCTAGCTGAATTCAACGAAGACAGCAGGCGCATAAAATATAGCCTGGGCTAGAAACACTTTCCCAAACTTGGTCCATAATGGGGAGTCCAGAACGTAATGATGTAAATAATTTCTTAGAAGCTACAAGGATCCAGGTGGAAGGAGCAGCCCAAGGACAAGCATGCCTCCATCATAGGCTGTGGTTGCACAGATGTCTCTTTTTCTTCAAGCCAGACAGGGGCACATGTCCAGAACAACACCCTCCCAAGCCTCGAGCCCTGGTCAGTTCCCAGAAGAGCCAGTGCAGAGGTGGAAAAAGGCAGGTGGCACATGGGCTGCTTTGTTGCCCCAAAGCCTATGCTAGCATTTTTAACCACATGAGCTGTCTACAAGAACTTGTCTGGAACCAGACTTCCCACTGCTGGACAAGGGACTTCTTCTCCCGCCCCTTTTTGTTGACTTCCCAGACTGGGTGCTGGGAGTCCCCACTGAGCTGCTGTTTCCCTTTACCAGAGCAGGTCCCTTTCTGGGACCTAGGCAGCCTCAGTGAGGGCACACCAATGCTGGAGGTGTCAGGGGAAGGACTAGGGTGATGGGGACAAGAGCATGGTCACAGCATTGCCAGACTCGGTGAGAGCAGCCTGAAAATACAGGGTAAGGAGCAGGAGATGCAAACCTCCAGTAAGCCTGAGAAAGGGCACTGAATATGACAGCCTGGAGGGAGCACTGGAGCTTGCCCTGTGGCGGGAAGGGCAGACCTGTAAGAGCTACATGGCTCTCTGGATTATAAACCCACATTTATTCCTGCATCCCAGATAAATGAAAGAGTTCTGCAGTTTTTCTTGGGTTTTGTGCTCTTTGGTTTTTTGCACTGAAGTTTTCAGCCCAGTGCAAAGGTGAGAGGTGTGAAAAACTCAGGCAACAAGTGGCAGATCCACCGGCAGTGACAGCCAGAAAATAGCTGACCTCGGCCATAGATTCCCCTCCTCTCTTCTTGGCTGAGACAGGACAAATCCAACCCCACAACTCAGGACCTTAAATGAGAGCGATCAGACTTCAGGGCATGCCCACTGCCTGCAGTGAAAAAAACCCAAACAAACACAACAGCCTGTGCAATAGGGAACTACGAAGCTAAAAATATGGTACATCAGAACTTGTTTCACTTGCATAACTGAAGATGTTCTGGGTTTAGCCAGGGGAGTCACTGATAGCAAACTGCTGAGAACCTCACCCCACTCACAGTAAATATTCAGCAAGCAGAGAGGCAGCGTCCATAAATGATCAAGAAGCTCTTGAAGCTTACAGCACTACGCAGTTATTACAATCTGAGCATTTTTTAAGCAGAGCAAATATTTGCTTTCAATTTCATGGCTGGCTGTTGCCAGCGACGTATGGGGCCTCTATGGGCACAAGCATTTACTTGCTCCTTGTTTGCTTTTTGGTTTTCACATGGGAGGAGTGTTTGGTGCCGGTGTGTAATATTACATACATAAAGCTATTTGCTTTTCTCTGACGTTCAACCGGTTTGAAATGGCTACTGATGCTTTTCATTTAATTTCTCACATGGATTAAACAAACATGTGCCATTCACAACAAACACTGCTGCTCATGACTCATTAAGTTGTGTTTCCTAACCAGGTAATCAATTGCCTGAAAATGCTGTGACAACAGAGTTGATGAGCTGTGTAATGTGAAGAGGACAGTAACAAAACCAGGTCTTTTGCACGCCAGAGTGCTGCATTATGACTTCTAAAACTGGAGAGATTTTTCCTCGTAATTTTAGTCTCATGTTTGGAAAATTTCTGGATTAAAATTCATTGTTTTTCCCCTGCCATTTTCCTTACCTTTTTTCCCCTTTATTAAGGCTGGGTTATATCAGGGATAACATCATATCATGTTACATCATGGAAAGGGTGGAACGCCAATGGCATTAGCTCAGGACAGACAAAACTTTCTCTTTCCACTGGCTTCAGGGCATAACACTTTGCTAATGAAAATACCCCTCTGCCTGCTCACCTGCCTTGCCTGGTTGGCTGAGTCCACAGGCAGATCCAGCCCTCTCCCTGCTATGTGTGGTGGGATGCAGGGACAGCAAGGAGACGCTCGGCCCCTTCCTCATCTTCGTGATGATATGCAAAATCTAGATGGTCCATTTGGGGCTATTTGAGTACGGATGTTTATCTGCTTTCTTAGAGTTTTGGAGTCCAAGGGGTAAGTTTGGAGAGTGAAATAAAACTTTAAAAAATAACTTTTCAATCTAGTGTTGAACTGCTCCTGGAAAATATTATGCTACTAACTAAAATGACCACCCCCGGCCACTGCATTTATCTGGTCTAAAAATAGTGTCACACAGAATTCACCCCCATTTCATTTGCAAGCCTATAATTTTCCCTAAGAAGTTATTTCCTACTGTTAAAGTGTTTATTTTCTCCCATGCCAGTGACATGAGTGTATTAATGTCATGACACTAATGCTGGAACTGTTCATGCCGTTGTCATGCTGCTGCAGAAAAACTTACCCTCTGGTTTCTAGTCATGTGGATTATCTTGTGCTAGCACATCACGCCGGATGGCAGCAACCTGGGACACCGTTCACAGAGTGCACTAACACACGCTGGCAAGCTGAGGTTTGTACACCGAGTTGGTGTCTACTGAATATCACTGAGTAAAGCAAACTTTCGAGCACACAAGGCCTTCTTCAGGTAAGACGTAGAAGCAAACTTCAAAGCTCAGCAGAAGTGGAGTGAAACTGCTCTAAGCTGAATTAGGTGTGTGTAAGTTAGGCCACCTAGGAGAGAAGGTAGCTGGTGCTTGCGCAGTGAACTGGAAGGTTTGATAAGCATTTATCCCTTGGATTGTGGGGAGGGGGTAGTGCCTCACCTGCCTAGGAAAGGAGTAGACTGTGATGTACTTCAAAACTTAATTTCATGGAAAACATGTTTTCTACTTCTATTTCAGGCCTGTGCTCCTGAAAGTTTGGTTGTTGGTGGTTTATTTTTTGTTTTGTTTTGTCCCTACAGAACTTGTCTTATATATGTCCTTACGCCTTTTTGGCTAGGATGCTGCTACCTCTTTCGATGTACTTTAAATATACATTGAATACAACCTACTTTGATATACGATAGCATATTTTAATTCTTCATTTTACAGCATGTGAAGGAGATAATATATTCTTGTGACAGAGTTCACGGAGGGAAGTCACAAAACTAAATGCTGATTCCTATGGGACCCTCCAGATTTTAGGAAGGACTTTTCTGAAAATATACATAATAACTGCTGCACTGCAGTTTTTCCACAGCCCTGTTTAAGATGTATAGAAATATTTCAGTGTTCCTTCTTCGACATCTACATTGAAAATTCTTTAGTCTTGTTTTCCAAATCAGTTTTGATACGCATTCAATTTGGGGTAGACAGTTCTGTCTCTTTTCCTTTTTGCTATTCT
This sequence comes from Pterocles orientalis, assembly GCA_011057875.1. Taxonomy (NCBI): domain Eukaryota; kingdom Metazoa; phylum Chordata; class Aves; order Pterocliformes; family Pteroclidae; genus Pterocles; species Pterocles orientalis. The sequence goes on along the minus strand of WKFP01013990.1, from coordinate 518,629 downwards.
GGGAGACAGATAGGTGTACAGCTTTCAGACAAGTGGGCAATGCTTTATCTCTAACAGAAAAGTGTTATGACATATAATACCCTTACCGGTTTAGCATGGTGTTGTCCTCAGATATGCTTTCCTTGCAGAGCTTTTTTCAGAGCCCAGAGTTAAAGAAATGAGCAGCTGAAGTTCTGATAATCCCAAGATAAATCTAAATCATGCTCATGATTCTAAATATAAGAATAATAGCAAGATGTGATCAGGGTTTGCACATGCCAGCTTCATTTGTAAAATCAAACTCTGACAGGAAATGGAAAATAAGAAAATAATCCTCAAGAGGATTCTAATAACTCAGAAATGTGACTATTTTTATCTTTTTCTATTTGATCCTCTTTAAGGATTAATACCGTGTGTCAGGACGATGCCTCCTACAGAGGAAACTTAACAGGCAGAAAATAACATTAAAAGGTCTTATATCACAGCAGAATGAAAAAATGCCTATAACAAGAGGAAAATGAAAAGTGAATGTAAAGGAAATAGTTGCTTTTTCACAACTTGACTACTTAACAGCATCAGGCAGGAATAGCCCTAATTTTCTCTGAGATATGGGATTGTTCTCTCATGAGTCAGCGGGAAGGAAGCACAGCAATACAGTTCTGTGCAGTGCCATATGACCTTGCCCAGCAGATAACAGTGGATTTGCCAGTCCGCGTGAGGGTCCCAGGGATGCCCCAGTGCAGGCAGCACGGCCACCGCCTGTCCCCTTGGCAGCCGTTTTGTGTGCGTGTGCATGATACGCGGTGCAGGGGTGGCTGCAGGGTGACAGCAGTGTTTAAACAAGATATGTACGCAGCAGCCATGCTGAGGCGGTTCTCTTCGTCTTCCTAATTCCCCTGATGAGAAGTATACTTCCAAAAGTGGCTATGTCTTTCCTTAAAATACCTTCAGGTCTGTTATCTGAGAAGTTCAAAACATTGCAGTGAAAGGGCATCTGTGAGAAGTTCCTTGACTGGTACAGCTGGAGCAATGTCTGGGAATATTTGTAAGAGCCCATAAAACTGAAAAGATGGTTTGTTCAAAGACCAAATACCCAGTGAATGCGTCCCAGAAGTGCGGCTTGTTTTTTTGCCGTTGGCCTGCCTGGCCATGCCGACACCATGCCCCTCTGTTCCAGGTGCCACGCCCGATGCTGGGAACACACGCAGGTGTTTCGGCCTTGAAGTGGAAAACCTCACAACAACAGTTTGGGTAACAATCCAGGTAGGATTTGTAATAATTAGGTATCAGCATTGTGCTTGGGAGTTGGGGTAACTCTTTGCACGGCGTAGGGCTTTTCACCGTCACCTTTCCCACACGTATTGGAGTTACTTGCTTGTTTCAGTGCAAAGTTTGAGCTTAATTTTATTTTTTCAGTTTCCAAATTAATTCCGTATAGGAGGACTTGAGTACAAAAATAACTTATTTTAGGCTCAAGTCCAAAACTACTTGAAAATAAGCGTTAAAGTTAGTGGGACCATTCCAGCTGCTTAAGGCAAATGCCTAATTTGGATCCACAGAGTCCCAGGCACAGCGCAGTGAATATAAACTCTGCCGTTAACTTCTGGTCTTCTCCAGCACCATCATTGCACTTGGAGAACAAATGCTTATGTTCCAGGAAAAAAAAAAAAAAAAGCAACCCTGGGTCTGTAGTAACAATGCTGTCAGGTTTGACAATGTTTTCAACAAGCCCTGGCCACTCTTCTGCATAGAAAAATTGTTTAGAGGACAAGTGAGCACCCTCACAGTGTTTTGGAGGGGATTTGCAGCTCTGTTTCTGTTATTGCCTGAATTAACCAAAATTGTTAATTTTGCGGCAGGTTTTTAAAAAGTGACCTGGGGTAAATGTGTGACAGCTAGTACCAACGTTATGTGAGATCACCACAGTTCAGACTGAAATCTCTTCAGAGCAAATAATTTATCAATTTTTGTGTCTTCTAAATAAGCAAACAGCTTGACAACAACAACACAACCTGAATTAACTATTCAAAATCTAAACATCTTTCAGTTTCTGTGTTGCTATGTCCTTTAAAGTAGCCCACCACTATCACCTGCCTTTGGTGCAGCCAGCTGTAAAGAAAAATGAAAACACCCTCACATTCCTTTAAAAGACTTCCTCATCTTGTTATTCTTTTCAATAGACAAGGTTATTCTTCCTCGAAACACAGGCGTAGGTCAGGCCATCTATTTTGTTCCCCAAAAGCTGTTTTTAAATCCCCAAGAACAAAGATATTTCCTATGAGTCAAGGCAAATTCCTCCTTTCAAATGTGAATATCGACATCAATCTCCTGGCCAGGAGAAAATACTCGCCCTCTTTTCCTTCCTGTCTGGTTCCTGGAAAATTGCACTAAACCTGCTGTTTTCTGTTGATTTGTTTTCAGGAAGTGAAGCTACTAACCCAAGGTCAGAAACTTGTTGTGACTTTGCAATATTTACGTGATCCTTGTGATTCCGAATATTGTAATTGAGTGCGAGTAGGAAAGCGTACAGCATCACTGGTATGTTTGGTACAGAATGACCATCCTGGGGTCCTTCAAGGCTGTGGACCCGGCTGACCATTTCCCTAGGGAATTGAGTAAGTTTTACATCTTGTATATGTAACACCAAGACTCATCGCTGCAAAAGCTTTCCATAACAAGAGAGAGCATGGAGAGGGGCACACACATGCCTGTGTATACCATCTGTGGCTGTTCAGAACAGGGAGGAATGATCTGCTTGCAGTTTGCCTGTAGGGGCTGTTGCATGGGCCGTGGCTGTTTCACCAACTATTGCTGCCCAGCAATTCTTGGCTGCCCTGAGACATTTTGCTGGTATATGTGCTAGGAGCCAGTGCTCCTTTGTTTTCCAGGATGAGTTTGCTCTTCGTTAACTTGAAAACCAGGACAAGGAAAGATTTATGTATCTTTGGCCAAGAGTCAGAAAAAAGTGAAGTCTGAAAAAACTTACTCATCCCTTTTTGGCTTATTCATAGTGGTTATCCTCTCTAAAAATCCACGTTCAGATGGTGATCTGAACTCCAGGCTAGGCAGATGAGCTATCTCCTTGATTTCACTGAGCATACAAATGCTAGTAATAGCTCACAGTCAGCAGGAAAGGGTTCTGGCTTATAGTGATTTATTTTATTACTTATGTTAATGTGCTAGTGGGATAGAAGACAGCCTTGTAGGCAAGAGTTAAGTAATGACTCAGGTTTCCCTTGGAGACTGTCAACATGTACAGTTTTCTCCAACTGTACTGGATTTGTGTGGCAAGGTTTTGGTAGCAGGGGACCTACAGGGGTGGCTTCTGTGAGAAGCTGCTAGAAGCTTCCCCCATGTCCAACAGAACCAATACCAGCTGGCTACAAGATGGACCCACCGCTGGCCAAGGCCAAGCTCACCGGTGATAGTGGTAGTGCCTCTGCAAAAACATATTTAGGAAGGGGGAAAAGAAAGCTGTGGAACAGCAGCAGAGAGAGGATTGAGTCTATGTGAGAGAAACAACTCTGCAGACACACAGGTCAGTGAAGGAGGAGGGCAGGAGGGGCTCCAGGCACCAGAGCAGAGGTTCCCCTGCAGCCTGTGGTGCAGCCCATGGTGAGGCAGCTATGCCCCTGCAGCCATGGAGGGTAATGGTGGAGCAGAGAGACACCTGCAGCCCAGGGAGGACTGCACACTGGAGCAGGTGGATACTCCCAAAGGAGGCTGTGACCCCATGGGAGACTTGTGCTGGAGCAGGCTCCTGGCAGGACCTGTGGGCCCATGGAGAGAGGAGCCCAGGCTGGAGCAGGTTTGCTGGCAGGACTTGTGACCCCATGGGGGACCCACACTGGAGCAGTCTGTGTCTGAAGGACTGAACCCTGTGGAAGGGACCCACACTGGGGCAGTTTGTGAAGAACTACAGCTCATGGGAAGGACCCACATTGGAGAAGTTCATGGAGGATGGTCTCCTGTGGGAGGGACCCCATGTTGGCGCAGGGGAAGAGCATGAGGAGTTCTCCCCATGAGGAGGAAGGAGCAGCAGAAACAACATGTGATGAAAACACGTGAAACAACTGACCACAAACACCATTCCCCATCCCCCTGCGCCACTGGGCGGTAGGAGGTAGAGAAATCAGGAGTGAAACTGAGCATACGAGAAGGGAGGCATGGGGGAAGGTGTTTTGAGATTTAGTTTTTATTTCTCATTATCCTACTCTGATTTGATTGCTAACAAAATAATTTTCCCCAAGTCAAGTCTGTTTTGCCTCTGATGGTAATTTCTGAGCGATATCTCTCTGTCCTTATCTTGACCCACGAGCCTTTCATTATCTTTTCTGTCCTCTGTCCAGCTGAGGAGGGGAGTGATAGAGAGGCTTTGATGGGCAGCTGGCATCCAGCCAGGGTCAACTCACCACACCGACTTTTTTTCATGGGATTTTAAAATAATTCCAAATTACTATGAATATTTATTAATTGAGCTGCTTTATAGGCTGGGCTGGCTGATGTTCAGATATCCCCACATTCTGTTACATGTACCTCGGCCAGGATTATTTTCACTAAGTCCTTCCTTCCTTCCTATTCAGGGAAAGCATGGAGGCAAACAAATAACCATGTAATCACTTTGGGATTTCTCATAGATGAAGGACATAGATGTCCTTCTCATCTCCCTTCTCGTTTATCAGTGGGTCTACTTTCATCTTCACAATCATGAAATTATTCTCTTTTTCTGTTCCTCTCCAGGCCTCGTTTTCCTCCCATGTTTTTTCTGACTTTCCTCCCCTGTGACTTGAAGCTACAGTGAGCCCCATTGCTAACTCCAAAAATCAGTCATTGCCTATGTCTTTGCTTATGCTTTTGGGAGCCCTTGGTGACACCAAGCTGCTTGCAAGCATGCCGTGGTCAGTGAGAAGAAGACCTAAGGGGCTGGCAGCCCCTGTTGTGATGGGTGCTTGGGTTACAGTGGCGGCTCCTGTCCCTGCGCAGGATAACTGGCTGCTGGCAGCTCTCACTCCCACCCTTCAGGCACCACGAGGTGGGGACATTTGATCGAGCATTCCTTTCATTAGCACGCACTCGAGGTTTTGTCTTGGCCACCTTTCCCTTTTGGGCAGCACAGCCAGCTCTGCAGCCTGCCCACCCCTTCACCCCTGCAGCGTCTTCCTGCACCCAGTAGCTCCCTGGGAGGCTGCAAGGTGGGTGGGCTGATGGACATAACGCTGGCTAAAGGTTAAAAAGTACAAACCCTGGAGATTTGCAAGCCAGGTCAGTGTGCAAGGTAGCAGGTGAGCATGGCGAAGCTGCAACGGGAGGATGCAGAGAAAACTTTGGTCAGTTATGTTTTCAGTTACGCCCTCCAGCACTGAAGGCGAACCGTAGTTTAGTAACATTAGTTTATCAGTTGGCTGTCATACTCACTGCCATGATATTGCAATATTTACCACCATTTCTTCATCACTGAATCTTTCAAAAATTCACCCTCTTTTAAAATTTTATGAAATCCTACTATAAAACTATATGGTAGTCTATTTGCTAGACCGGGTGAAAATGACCTATGTACATCCTCTTTGAAATCAGTTCATCTTTACAGTCTCTGACAAGATCATATGGCAAACTCTACAAAAGAAATGAAAAGCCAGGACATTTCTTTGTGGAAAAAAAAAAAGTAGTCCTAAGAAGATTGCAAAACCTTGTGGGAGTTCTGGTTTTGGGTGCCTGTGGTGGAGGGGAGAAGTGAAAGTTATAATGCCTGAATATAAAGAAGAGTGAAATAAACGAAAGCAGGAAAGATTTTGCAGAGGAACTTCTGTAGTTTTATCTCTGTGTTACTGGAATATGTATAATAACTCACTGTGTACAGACGTGCACCACATCTAGTCATTTCAGCAAGGGAAAAGTCTGAATCACACAGGCAGCTTGACTCAGATAACAGCAGAACTGACAGAAAAAAAAGCATCTGTAAAAGTACTTTAGGTTCCATGTGTTTAAATTTTCTCAGTATTTATAAAAATAAGAAGGCAATCAAAGTAGTTACTCCAAGAAGTTGTTGATGGCTTTGTTAGAAGGATTTCACGTTTCTCCAAAGTTTCCGGATGACAATGACAGGTTCTGATTCTTTCCCACACTTATCCATACACAAGTAAGAGAGAAAATGCTTCAGAGGTCTAGTTTTGGTCAAGCTGCTGCTAGAAAATGCAGAAGAGATGATGACGACTGTTCCCTGCCAAACTAAAATTTCCAGGGGAGGATAGATGGATATCTCAGCAGCTAGCTATGCCCAGACACAATAACCGTCACAGGACTTCTCCACTGGGACTCAGAGATAAGCCATGTGTTGATCCAAGATAGAGACTGCTTAAATGGGTTGGGAAATTTAACCACGAGATGAAAACTGGCTCTGTTAAGTACAGCAGTAGTAAAGTGCTGCATTTGACCTACCACGATGGCTGGTAGTCTGTGGCAGCAAAGAGCCAAAAACATTTGGTTTACATTAAACTACTGACTCAGTTTTGAAACACAGCTCACATGCTGGTGTGACCCAGCTGGTGACATGGCCTCTGTTTTCTTTGGTAGTTAGAGGAGCTCACTGCAGAGCTTGGGGCTCAGTCCTGGGAAAGGAAAAGCTGCTGCATTTATGCCTTATAATGAATTTGAGGTTTAAGTCAACTATAAGATCTGAAGGAGCCAGGTACGTGAAATATGGCAGACCTGGAATGAATGCTCTCACAGAAGAAATGGAGACTAAAGGCCAGCTTGCTGCAGCTACCAGAGTGAATACAGGCTTCAAAAGCACAATGTGAAGAGGAATTTGGAGAAAACTGGACCTTTCGGGGACTGAGAAAAAGAATGTAGGTGTGGGAATCAATATTGGTTCTTGTCTGATTTACTAGAAGAGGGACCTGTGGGCTTCACTCCCCCATTTGACTTTTGTTGTTCCAAGTAAGTCCAAGTAGATTGGAAGAGCCCTGGTGCCCTCTGTCCCCAGTGTGTACACACAGACACACAGAGTCACCCCAAACCATCATCATTACATCAAGCATGACTCATTCATTTCAAAATGTTTCTTGGGACACCCATGGCTTCAGTAATCTAATTAGAAGAACTTAAATCTTATTTGTGCTCAGAAACATCACCTCTGCAGTAAGGCAAGAGACCCATCTGATCTCTGGGAAGAGGGGAAGTGCCAAAACCCCACAGAAGTGGGAAGCCCGCAGCCTCTCCGAGCTGGGCGATGGCAGGGGGCTATGGATGGTCCCTACGGGCGGTTGATCGGCGTTAGTGCAGATTTCATCATTTCCTGCAGTCAAGACATTTTGGCTTGATCACTGAGGGCCAGGCCAGCGTACGCAGCACGCTCACTGCTCCTGGCGCTGCTCCTCGGCAGGAAATACCTGCACCCAGCACTGGCCTCTGATAACTCTTCTGCAGCTTCATGCCACAGTGCAGTTTCCTGCAGCTGGTGTTCTTAGGAACTTCCTCACTTGCTCCCCAGAAAAACACATCCTTCTTACACCATTTTCATCCGGAGTCCAGTAATCCTTGCAGAGCAACAGTTTCACAGTGGATACCTCCCTGATGGCATCAGAAGAGCAATGCAATTATTTTAGCAGCGGTTGTTTTCAAACCTGTCTTCTGAAGGCCTCTTTTCTGGCTGCTGCTCTTTGCTGAGAGACACGAAGTGAAACTCTTCGTGCTCTCTGTGGCTGCTCTCCGTGTTTCCACAAAGTTGTGGCTCTGCTGTGGCCTTTTTGACTGCTGTTTTGTCTTCCTCAGCCGTTGCGCTGATGCCTGCTCCCCATGTCCTGCCCACAGTGGAGGTGCCTGCCCGTCACCAGTTCTATTCATCATCCAAATCCTCGCTGGGGGTTCGAGCGGTGCCTCCAGGTGACACTGCCACAGGGCAGCTCCCAGCCCATGCCACTTCCCATGAGACCTGTCTGTCCATCTGCTCTGTGTGGTGACCTGGGCTCCAGCCCAAAGATAGGCTCTACCAGGGCATTAAATCATTTTACTGAAGTGGGCAGGAAGGAACAATATTGGCTGTTCATGAACTGGTATTTATTTTAACAAAAAGTAGATGTGTGGTTGACTCCTGAGTGTTTGGGAATACCCGCAGCACTTGGCTCCATTTAATTTTGCTGCAGTGTGAGCTGTTTGGAGATGATGTAGATTCTAAAGATAACCAAAAAGGTAGTTTTATAAGATACACTTCCTTTCCAACACCCATACTGAATTTCTACTTTATTGTTAGTACCTATCCAACATATATTACCTATCAATTTATGTTCTGCAATTGGAAAAGCTTTTTTTATATATGTAAATAATAACCAAAATAAAAACTATCACTTATTTCTAATGTATATATAATTTTCAAACACAGTTGATGATGCCACCAGTTACTGAGATTACCTGACAGTTTCCTTACTGGAATATGTTTCTGTTCTTTTAAACTTCACCTAGCTTCAGATGTTTCTCCTGGCATTTTCCATTATTAGTGACTATAGCAGGGTGGTGGTTTTGCACATTTCTGTGGAAAACCAATCAGCCTAAATGATTTGGCCCATTTGAGAATAAAACTGGGGAAAAGTGGATGTTTTACTGCAATAAAAGAATGAATCATTTTTCCTGGGAAAAGATGCCCCTCCCATTCTCTACAGCTGGGCTTTGTGCTCGCTGGAGGGACAAGAGGTGCCCGAAGTGAATGCGGAAGCAGGCTTCTCCAGGCTGCCAAAGGAGTCCATGTGGGACTGCTGGAGAACTGGTGCTGGAGGGGTGGCCAGAGAACAAGAAAATAAGGCTTGTAGTTAGACTGGAGGCCATAAGGAGCCCATCTGGGCAGAGACTATGGAAACCAAAGGAAGATGTTTCTAGCTGTGACTGGGTAAAGTGACCGTGGAAGGGTGGGAGCTGGACTTGGGCAGGAAAGTAGTCAGGAAGGTGGTAAGGTGAGGGAAGGGGGCTCGCAGAAGGAGCTGAGGTGCTGTTGTTGGGGAGCTGGCAAACTGGGACTGGGGTCAGAACAAGAGTGACAGAGCTGACAAGCAGCCACCTTATGACAGCCAAAACCATCTGTGCAAGAAGACAGAAGGAAACGCATGGGAGAGCAGGGGGGGTTTAGACTGTCATGCTCGAGACTGAAACCAGAAAGGCCGAGGAAGCGGGCACTGGGCACATCTGCACTGGAGATGGGACGGCATGTCCACATTCCTGGAAAGACAGGGCTAGGTGGGGGCTACCTCACAGCATCTCAGCTCTGTCTGGTGCTGAAGCCTGTGCATCCACCAGCCTCCCTCTGCTCTGTTTCTCTAGAAAGGAAACCTGGACACACAGACTGAACGGGAGCCATGCTCCCTACAAACAGGCACATGAGCTAAGCCACGGGGGCCTCAAGAGATTCCCAGATCTCAGCATTATGAATAAACCCTAAGTGACAGCTTGTATCTCTTCTGGAGCAATGCCCTTCTGGTGGATAAAGAGGTTCAAAGCATAGGATTTTAGACACTTCTGTTTCTCTTTCAACCATTGCACCGTCTCATTCAAGAGCTCTTGGGAGGAATAAGGAATGGAAAAGACTATTTCACATATTATTTAAGTTAATGGAAATGCCTGGTCGTGGAGAGGTGGGCTTAACTGTTCAACTAGTTGAGCAGCATTCTAGGGAAAGGGCTTCTCCACTGCTACGAAACTCCTGTAGGCAGTCACGAGAATGAGCGTTTCCGAGATGACCACCCTTTCAAAGTGGATAGATAACTTGATGTTTAGGGTTCTTGTCTGAAGAATGATGATCACTCAACACCTCTTTGTAGCTATGCTTCAGAGCTGAAGTACAAAATAAGCAAGTACAGGAGGACATCAAATTGTGGACCCAAGCGCATGGCTGCTTCACACTGCTGCCTCTCCACACTTCAGGTCTGCAGATGTGCAGACTGATTAACACCTTCTTACAGCCCTGCGACATTGTGAAAATGAGTGGTCATTTGTGTTTAACAAAGATAACATTAAAATGAGAACTAAAGAGATGTGAGGACATTCATCAGTCTTGAAATTTTTACAAAGCAGTTACTCTTCTCTTGGAGATTCCGTTGCAGGGAAGCAGCACAGGGTTTTGGCAACATTCACTCATTTGTTACACTTATACAAGATCTAACACATTGAGTCTTGCCTCCAGATATGCCTGTACCGCAAAAAATGGCATAATACAGGTTCCTTGCAGAATTTAATCTCTCATTTTCTTTTAATGTCCAGACTTGTTCTGTTTACTCTTGCAGTGTCATTAACTGCAGACTGAGTTGTGTGCCATTTGTCCTTTTTCCCCCCTTCCTGAAATTAAAGACCCACTTTTAATATTGTCTTTAAAGAAAATCCTTTAATTGCCTCCCCCCAAAAAACCACGACAAAACTACTCAGGATTATCTGTTTATTTATTTCAGTTAAAACATACAATGTTTCATTGAAACTGTGCTGCACTCCCCACCAACAACTGTAGCTAGTGTTGGCCTCTAACAATACAGTGGATATTTACATATGTACAGGGATGTACCGTAGGATGCCTGAATTTGGTGGCCTAACAAATGTTAGACCATGAAAGTTGTTATGTCACTGCATTCAGAAAATCGTTAACATCCATGGTAAATTTTAGAGGAAAAGTATACATGAACCTGAATGATGCTTTTTATGGACCCAAGTGACTCCTGTGTTTATTGCAACATATACATTTGTAGTAAATACAATCTTAGTGTTTTCTTACACACCTTAGGCATAACACATTTCTTTCATTTTTGTAAGCATTTCAGTTTGTTGTAAAAGAATCTTGCCTCTGAGAACTGATACAGATGTACAACATGAACAGCTCCTTGAAATGATGTAACAATCAGTAATGAGAGAGGAATATATACATAAATCCTGGATTCCAAACCTACATTATATACATTATACTTACAGTATATACACACATACAATTTATGTACATAGACTATCATAAATATTGAAAAAATAGGTTTAGTTTTAATGGATTAGTTTTATAAATAACATGTTACATTTATGACTGAAATATCATGGAAGACAGTAATGTCTAACTGAGGTGACAAAACAGTGGTTTAATACTGAAGCTGCTCTTTTAGGTGGTTTGCAATGTAGATAAGTTTAAGCAGACAAGTTTGGGAAAAAAATAATTTAATAAATCATGTTGGAAACCAACCCAGCCAAGTGGAACTCAACTGTCACAGGTGGAGAGCCAGCCATCAAATAACGGAACACATAAATGTAAAATCTGGAAATTGCTACATTCAGAGAATTAAGTGACATGTATGCTATATTATGAGGTGTCGTCACAAAAATCTTCCTCTTCTCTGCCTGCTGAGAAGGACTCTGTAGTAACTTCTCATTTACACCTCCTTCTTCTATGGTTACTGAGAGAAAGGAGGCTATTTCTCACTTTTCTTTTTAAATGCTGTCAAGGGAAGCAATTTATCCCCTATGTGCTACAAATTGCCCAAAGGTAGACAACATTTTGATCCTCTTCCACCTTTCTACATTTGCACAGAGGAAGAAGAAAAGCTGCCAAGTACTGAGCAGGCACATGCTCAGCACTTCCGTAGAGATCAGGTAACATGGGATATTTAGCCATGGATGTCCAGTACCTGAGGCAGAGAAGTACCTAAGGAGTGTTCATCAGTGCTGACTCCACAATCATTAATTGTCAGATGAGTACCACCGAACTAATAATACAAACAAGAGGAATATAACTTCTCATTACAGTTTTACACAGACTTAGTGACCAGTACTTACAGTCATGCAGAAGTATCAATACAAAATACCTGCAACTTTTTGGATAGATTTTAAACGGCTGGGCAGAGATTGACATTATCTGCCAAACAGTGATTATCATTTAGATTTGTTTATGATTAATTCTACAAGAGCAAGAAAGTCTCAGGCACTGTTTGATCAATGGATTACAGGCCCTTACCTGTTCCCTCTGACACAATGACCGAGTGGAACTTCGTAAATCAGATTTTAGAACATCAAGTCAGATGAAGAGAGCTGACCACGCTGCCATGATTATTTCATTAATAATCTCTATCTAGGCTTTTGTACCCAGCATTGTTGCATTTAAGAATCTCTTATAAGCCAAGTACTCTGTCATACAAGTGTTATTTCTCTTCAGCCTGGGATAAGAATCAGAGAGTAAACATGCACTAGAAACAAAACAGCTAATCACAACCATACAGCACCTGTTTCATCAGCTAGTTAGCTAGGGCTCAAAAAGGAACTCGCTTATTTCCAAAGCAAACAAGTATGAGATGACTATTCAGTCTATGAGGTTATCTTTAACACTACTATACAGTATAAATTGGAAGAAGAATCCCAGCTACGTATGTGAAGAGAGTTTGTACCAAGCATGAAATACTGGTGCAGTTATTTTGTGGATTTGACTCAGAAACAGAATAGTCAAGTAATTCAAAATCCAATAATGGATGAGTAAGTTGAGAAATACTCTACACTTTTTGAATATTATACAACTAGTAAACTACATTAGGACCTTTTTGTTCTCCTACAGAGTGTTTCAAGACAGATTGGACAGAAAAAAACCCCAAGAAACATTGCTACAACTGACAATGGACCTTATTAATAAAGAAAATTCGAAGAGGGAGTTTTATATTAATGGCATGATATGCTCCAGTGCCATTCAGTTTTTAAAGTACAACAGAAAAAAAAAACAACCCAAAAAAGCAAAATCCCCCAAACCCTGTTTTACCCAATTGCACTATTGAGTACCTCAAGAACAAAAACGTTAACACCATCTTTACAATTTCCAGATTAGCTATGTTTTTCTCAAATGTACCTGTTCAAAAGGGTGGTTTTTTTTAAAGCTTGAAAATTTGGATTTCCACACCATTTTTGGGAACTAAAGTAACTGTAGTTACTTAAGTAAGCTGACATCCTGATTTTCAGGATTATTTTCAATCTACTTTGAACTAAGTGAATTTCATGGAAAGCATTTATAATTAGGTAATTTTGACTTGGATTGGTTCATTTTCTGTTTTGGTCATTAGAAGCAGTTTTTAAAATAAAATTTCTTGTAATTACGCCTCATAGAAAGGCAAACTAGATTTAATTTAGGACACTGATTAAATATTTTCATGAGGTCTTCTATGTTATTCTTTCATTCTTTTTAGAAAAATGTTTCTTAAAGTAAAAATAGTGCTTTTGAGGTCCATAAGAATTTTTGGTACAAAAAATAATAGTGTTTCTCTCTCTCATTAGTTATTTAAACACTTTGCTGTAAATTAAAGAGTTATTTCTCACATCAAATGGTTCCATTAGGCACATTCAAGTAAAATAACAAAATATCCAAGTAACAATGACAAAAGCCAAACATGGCTTGATAAAAGTCTACAGAGAGTTCTGTCCATTCTCTGGAATGGAATAAAGTTGTCACTTCCTTCAGCCAGCACTCATGTGGTTGGATGTTAATATCCACTTCCATCATGCAGAATAGTTTCTTAAAGACAGAGTTTGGGTATTCTACAATCAGAAGAACCATCAACAAAGAATCTGCATTTTAAAGGAAGCTGAATAGCTCATTTTCATTCTCAGTAGGTATCTGAGTGAACACTGGCATTTGAAGTGGAGTATTAAGAGATTAAACCAGGACAGTTAATGGCCATCAGATGCAACATTGTGGGTCCAGTCTAGAATAATCAGTGTCATACACCCAGTCATCACAAGTATACCACTTAGAAAGAAGAACGCAGCCTGAAAAAAGAGAACATAAAAGAAGTGTTTCAGTTTCTCCTACTATACCCATAAAGTCATACAATTTACGGCACAAATGCCATTGCTCACGAAGAACAAAGTAAAAGAGACAAGAAATTACAGTAAATTATAAAGAGTTAGGTGTATTTCTCATACTTGGGGTCCTTTCTCAAATAAAAAAGTACATTTATTTTCAGTATATCAGACCTCACCCTCAGCAGACAGAAATTAATGCAGCTGCTGCTACCAGTCAGGGTGTGCCACTGCACTGACTTGATCCTGACTCAGTATGTCTAGGATTTGATTCTGAGTCAGTATGTCTAAGATCAGTAAGCACACCAAGATCAGTTAGGATGACCCAAAATTATTGGAGCTTTTACCAGGTAAATTACCTAAGTCACTCTTGCAAGAAAATTTAAATGAGAATTACAAGACTTCTCATGTAGCTCTTAAGGGCTATCAGCTGAAATCTGGTTTGTATCAGCAACAGAATAACCCAACTGTTGTTGAGATTACGGACTGGGAGGTGGGAAAAGTCACTGAAGTGAACTGAGCCTTGTGATCCGTAGATACTCAAAACTGAAGAGATAGCTAACACATGGGAGTTGACTAAGACAACATTAAATGCCAGTTCACTGACTACCTTCACCAGGACTTCAAAATTCTTAAATCGTGATGGAGGAAACTAAAATTCTTGCTCTGAATTAGTAAGCAAATTTAACTATTACATATTTGTCTATACATACCCCAATCTTTTGCACTGACTTCATTGGTTCCTTCTTGACTAATTTGATATAGAAGGCAGAAGGAAGTATAAAGATGAGCATGGCAGCCGCAGATGCACCTGTATTTAAAAAAGCATAGAAATAAATATTAATAAACAGGTTAATCACAGAATCATAAAGGTTGGAAAATAATTTGCTTAGATTGGAACTGCATTGTCTGACATTTGAAAGACTATTTGAACTGATGTGTAAATGCTTACCAATGAATCCAAAGATGTCTCGAATAGTAGGGACAAAGATGACGAGCATGTTGGTAAATGCCAGAAGAGCAACTGTAATGGAACAGTGACGCCACCATCTGAACTCCTTCCCTGCCCACAAAAGCTGGGTAATGGAACTGCGGATCTTTTGAAGAGAAGAAAAACAAACAAAAAACCTGTTTAGTCTTCAAGTCAGTGACTGTCACCTGAATTAGAACTTCCTTCTGAAAGTATTTTAACATAGTTTTCCTGAACACTTCAATATTTTAGTAAAAGTTGAAAGACACGAAAGTAGTTTTCAAAATATTTACTTCCTGCACTTCAGATGCAGCTCTGTGCTTCTGGTCTGTTTCTCTTTTAAGTGATTTAGATTTTCAAAGCACAGGCAATAATGGAGAAAACACGAAGAAAAACGTCTATCTTTAACAAAAATAAATCACAGGGATTTTTGTAACATCTAAGGATGCTGCTCAACAATGAGACACCTCAATGGCCAGAATTCATGTTCACAATGTATTTACAGAAACATACTGACTTTTGCAAGCTGATAACACACTAGTGCAAGTACTTTTTATAAAGGGGCAATCTGTTCCACTCCCTCAATTAAACCATACCAGGAAAACAATCTAACTGAATGTATTTGTATCTAGTGCTTTGTCAATATTGCCTGTTTACTTAATTAATTTGAATTAACAGTGTAGATTTATTTCATCAAGCTTATTAGAATACATTCCCTTTTTCAGTTAAGAGAAAAATTCTGTAAATTAATAGATGGGAGATGCTGAATCAGTAAATGACTGCAGCAGGACAGGTGTGAAAATAAAAAATGGAAATGGGATTAAAAAAATAAATTACTTACTGGGAAAATAACTACAGGTACAGTGAGGGTTACAGCCATAAGTACAGCAAGACGCACAATAAGAAGAAGAATATCAGCACCCAGATAAGCAGAGTAGGTATGAAGCAGCTCTGGTTCAACTTTTCCTATAAAGAAAACAGTATTTTAATTATATGTGTCTGACATACTTCTCGAACAACTACTTCTGCTCAAAATCCAAGTGAATTTTACCGAACTGAAATCCTCAATAGCTCCTTTAAGCACATCTCCATTTTACACAGAGATAACTTGGAGGCACTGAAACTGTGTTAACCCAATTTTAATTCTGTGCCTTGGGCTTAATTCTAGTACTGATCTTTTGGGTGTGCACTTATGAAAACATTAAAAATAACTCCAAACAAACTGTGTGTATTTAGAACCCACAGTAAATGCTTGCTCGAACTTAAGAATAATACTATGTTTGCAGAACATAATTAATTTAAAAGAAAGCGGAGAAGGCAATATTCACCATAAAATGTCAGGTATCCAAAGAGAGCAGCCAATAAATACATGAGGAACATGGCAAAAAAAGATACATAGGACACATTCATCATTCTTTTACGGCTTCGGCTGTATAAGAAAGAAAAAAAGAAACATTGTTAGCAATGAGAACATACTGCTTTATACTACTTTTGTTTGTTTAGTGAAATCACAGACACATATTTAATATTTACCTTTTCAGTTCTTCATAGATAGGAAGAATTGCAGGATGGCAGACAAAAGAAAATGTTAGGATTGGGACAGCATAGACAGTCTGAAAAACAAAAGTATGTTTTGCTAAAGTATCTCAACAAACATTAGAAATTCAGTTTTGAATATTTGTATATTTTTCAGATTTGACTAGGTATTAGCTTAGTTTGTAATAAAGACTAGTTATTCTTCACAACTGAAACCTCGGCAAAAATTAAAACAACAATTTCATATTTTCTTAAACCCAGACCCTGAGGTAAAAATACTCTCAAATCTCACTGAAGTCCATGCTGACCTGAATGTATTTGCATTCAGAATTATGTTCTGCATCTCATAGGATTTGGTCATTACAGCCTGATCTTGGTACTGGCTACTACACATATTTTCTTCCCATACGTGGAGACTCACCACTGTAATTGGGAGCATTTGTGAGAGTCGAGACTTTGTGACTGGGAACTTAAAAGTCTATTCAAAACTCTGGCACACATTTCCCATTTGCATGCTTTTAGCACTCGCTGCTTCTGCAATCTGCTTTTTAAAAAGCTTTACTAACTTACTTGACTGCAACTTGAGAAAGCTTGAGAAATGCTGTGCTGAAGAGCGACACACGCATTTTTTTGCCATTCATCTCAGGCAGGCACCTCAAGCTCCTCTAATTTCCGTGTGTTTGGAGCATGGAAACACCTGCTCTACAGGAGGTAAACAGTGCCTCACTAGTGGAACAGAAAGTCTTAGCACACCCCAAGTTTACACTTGGGCAATTGCTTGAAGGAAAAATGACTCAATTTATCTGCTACGTATTTAGTTTAGTCTCTCTCAGTTATTTTCAACAGAGAGTCAGATTTTCAGTCAATTACCTGTGAATTGAAGATGAAATATTTTGGTTTGCACATATCATCACTTGTTATGTTCTCATCTACCAAAGGTGCTAGTGTTGCATTTATTAATGTTACGTTCATGATGTCGCTGTCCATAGGACAAGGAATCTGGAACATCTTCCAAATCACCTAGAAATAAAGCCATGTATTTACTGTTACTTTGACTAATGCAATATGCGAAACTTTTCAGAAACTGTTTAACTTCACTTTGAAATGCAGTTTTACAAGCACTGCAATCTACAACATTATACTTACAACAATCAGAAAGAAGACCATGCAAAGTAAGGAAAAGCCACTGGTATAGCCCAAATATCCTGTGTTAAAGAAAGACAAAGAAATCTAAGGTACAATGAACAGGAACACCTTTCATGTCATCACATTATGACAAAATAGATCCTGTCAGTGATCTCTTTAGAGATTGCCATTTTCTTAGTGTTACATAGAACAAGCTAATTATTCATTGACTTTCCACTAATCTCAACCCAGACCTGAAAGTTCTTAAAGACATATTAGGGGTCTGTACATACAGTCAGTCTGCAATATTAAACTTTATAACTTAAAAAAAAAAACAAAACCCAAAACCAAAAGGCCCAACAAAAAGCCCACACCAACAACTATGTGAATTTTTTATTATATACTAAAATGATTATAGGATTAATTCTAACAGAATACACTCTGAGGTAGTTTAGCCTTTTCCCTGGTTTTTATTGATTCACTTCGTTTGTAGTAACTTGAGAAAGTAATTCACATCAAGGCTCTCAGTTAGCAAGGTTCCACTACCAGGTTCTCTGAACAAACAGTGTGTTAACTGAATTATTCACATATATCACTGAATTACAGCCATTTCAGATAAAGCATCTGGTATGAAGACTCTGCTACTGCTTGGGATCTAAAATGAAAAAGGTTGACTTCTATTTACTTTGCAAAGATAATTTAACTGCCCAGGGCTAGCATCCCTATTCTTTTGAGACTGTTACAGGATAGCTAATAACACAATTAGCTAGTAACAATATTATAGTTATTTCACTACTGAACAAAACAGGTCAAACTTTGCGATAAGAATACAAACAAAGTTACTCTTGAGCCTCATTCTAAAGCCCCCCTATCTATTGTCCTTTCATTTTCCACAACACATCTGTAACTTAAGATACTTGTCTTTTTTTATTTTTTGGGGGTTTTTTTATTTATTTTTTTAAGTAGACTGATAGCAATTACCTAAACGCTGATTAGTCCCAAGAGACAAGTTTGGAGACAGCTGTCAATTCACATCATACTTCAAGACTCAAACATTGTATCAACCCATTTCCCCACAGTATTTTCAACGCATTTTTATCTTGTTTGTACTCTACTGCTTACCTAAATTTTTCAGTAAGGACAGGGGAAGAATGAGGAAGACAGAGACCAGCAGCACTAAATAGTCGCCATTAAGATACCATTCTCTGTAGAAAAAAGGTAATATTTGTAAGTAATCAAAGTATTAAAAATTACAATAATTTCGGTTTAGTCTTTGCCCTTATCTTCTATTACATGTGGCTTCTTAAAAAATGTAATATCTGATGTCACAAAGGATTAGCATTCAACTTACTATATGGACCTAAAGCCCTACAACAGCTTCTTATCTCACCCCAAACCTGCATTGTGCCTTTCCTTTAGTGTCCTTTTCTATAATTAGTATGCATCTGGAAGTCAGAAGACATAAAAATAAGTCACTGGTCAGAAAAAAGTCAGCTGGGATCAATCACAGAGAAATAGTAAGTCGCTTAAATGTTGATTCCCAGCTCTCCAGATGTATTAAAATATTGCAGGGCCCCAGCAGGGTGGTGGTCCACTTTTAATGGAAGTAAAAATTCTGTTAAGTGCCCTGCAAGAGCCAAAGAAAAACAGGTGAGGGCTGGAGTTAAGGCAGTAGCTCAAGCCTGTGGGCTGAGAAAACTCCAACAAGCACTGGGAGTCTCTTGGAGGCCTGTTTAGTCTCTTTCAGTAGGGAAACTATGACAAGAACCTCAGAATTTTTTTTCCTTCAGACCATTTTTGTCGTAAGAAGCAGCAACTATTTTTTGATAAAACATATTGGAGTGTTAGAAGATTAAAATCTTCCTTTGAAACACAGAAAAACAAAGTTAGATCTGTGTAAATATAATGTGATTTCACTGAATTAACAAAAACTGATCTTGAGTATTTAATTGTGGCAGAGCAACTGCTTTCTTCATCTGTCCTACAGGATCATGCTACATGCTTTAAGCAATTACGAGTAACGCTAAGCATTTATTCCCAAATATTAATACCTTATATCCTGTATGGACTGTACACTATTTCAGGTAAACAAGGAAAAATAAAATGATCTAATTGGAAATTTGTAGATTTGAACTCATTTGCTGCATTATAAGCCTACACATGGTAGTGGAAATACGGAATAACTTTAACGGACTTGCTCTGGATTTATGTACCTAATGCAAAACCAATTTGGTTATCTCCCCAGTTTTATCTGGGATAACTAAATAAATGCAAGAAAAATTTTTAGAAGTCCAAATGGGTAGGACATTAAAATAATGTACCTTTTGTTGTCTTTTTTTTTTTTAATAGTAGTCTTGTAGCAAATTGACAAGAAATCACAACACAGATTCCTTGTGTTTGATGGAGTCATAATAACATGCACTTTTATTGTGCATGCCCCACATGAAGGCCATCAGGACTTTCAGACCAAGCACTTAAAAATTGTTCTGTAGTGAATAGTTAAAAATGGGATAGCACAGCTTTAAAATACAGACGAGTATTAAAAAAATGCTAAACAAATCCTACTAACGGAGCTATTATTTGTAATATTGTCTCAGAATTCCAGAATATGTTCTACAGTAAGCATTATTTTGGGACATTTAAACAGATAAGTGCTTACATTTTAGGGATCAGGCTGCCAGAGTGGAATCCATGCCAATGGTAGCCACCCAGACTCCCCTAAGCAATGCATGGAGAGAGCCAGTTAAATGGGGTCCACAATTGCCAGAGCACTGAGAAAAGATTTACTTTAAGTCAGTGTACAGCTATGTGGTACCAGCCAACAAGAAAACACTTAAGATACAAATCTCAATTCCTTAATTTTGTTTGCTAGATATTGCAGAGCAGCAGCTGTATCCAGTGAGATTCATAGCCTCTAACTTTCCCTCTTGAACAGCAACCAATTTGGAATTCTTCTCTGAAGATGGGACAGTCAAAAATACTTCTCTCCAAGCCCCCTTGTCAGTACAAGCTACTCCAGGAACTTCCTTAAGAAACTGAAAATAAGGACTTGAATTCAGCCAAAGGAGGGAAATAAACCTTCCCAGAGAAGAATTTGTAAACATTACAATAGTAGGTAAATAGGGTGGGAGTGCATTCTTCAAGTATGTTTAAAAAAAAAAAAAGAAAAAAAAAAGGATGGCTAGCACAATTGTCATGACAATTCATATATCAGCAAGCTGTATGAACACCACCAAATGGCTTGAACCCCTTGGGCAACACAGGCAGAAAAATGCCTACCTTCTGAACTCAGGCTTAGGTGTAAGGTGGAGTCTTGAGCTGCTCAGCCCTCTCAAGACTGGGACACTTCAGGACAAGGCACAGAAGTACAACTCTGAAGAGTGAGATTTATAGCACTTAACTCTATCCATCTGAAGTCAGGCATCTTGTTTTAGATAGCTGTTTTTACAAACCCTCTCAATATAGAGTAATATGATAAATTGCTCTTTGGAGATGCCCAAAACAGGTGTCTAAGCCAGGTGCACTGAACTGACCACTACAGAAAATCACCTTCCTCCACTGATGACACAAAGACCAGAGTAATGATAAACTTAAAATCCAATTTTCAGCTGGTATGGTTAGGTAAAATGAACCCTACCCAAGGCACCCACTTTTAAAGCCAAGCAGGAAACCCACTACGGAGTCAAGGTGTCTGCAGGACTACATGGCAATCCATCCACCACTTTAATCTTGGGCATATAAACTCTGGTTTAGTTCAATGTTTAGTCCTCATGTCTTTTTGAGAACCATTTCTTAAGACATTCACTACATAACTGCACCTTAGTCCTTTATTTAACCACTTCCCACAATATTAACACTAGATAACCAAAATAATCAGTCCAAATCAGTTGGAATGCAAGTAAGAAAAAAACAACCCAAAACATAACCACATTTACCCTTCCTTATTGAGAGTATGTACTGACTGGTACATCCATTAACACTTACCTGATGTTCTTTAGAGAACAGCTTTCTGTAGTATGATGCAATACCTGCATTTTTCTACACTTTTCCCAGGACAGGCTGGATCTAAGTGAAGTAGAGCACTCAGGGGAAGGGAAAACTTACTGTATCTCTGTCTGAGTAAGAAGCTACCCTACGGTGTACCGAACGTGGTCTTCATATAGAAATATATACAGTCTCCATATTTGTTTCTCCTAATAGTTTCTCTGATGAGGAGTTCTAACACCTACCCTGTGGTCTCTTCGATGTTCATAAATGTCTTGATGACCAATGGTAACTCATATTTCACTATGAAGAGGTAGCTTGACATAGCTGTAGGTGAATAACATCATAGATCATTACAAATATAGAATATGCCACAAGATTCAAGAATCACATAACATGTTTCATAACTTCACTTGAACACAAGCAGTTAATGAACACATGTTGTGTGAAAAAAAAGTGTCCAAGAATAAGTAGGGAACAACTACTATTGACAGTACAGACATTTTAAGATCTTGTCCTCACCTCCAATATTCTGCATTGTAATTGATCCAGAAGCAGCAAGTTTTCCAGCCATACCAAATGCCTTCATTCCCAACTGTTCATACAATAAAGATCCTAAAAGAAAACAAAATAATCCATGGGAAGGGTGTGTCTCACAAAGATACCATATGAAACAAATACCATATGTTTGTAACATGGTAATTTGCCATACCTCCTTCATTAGCAGTCTTCAAAAGGAGATGCACGGAATACAAAGAAAATATTGAGACAAACAGTAGGAGTATCCTGGAGAGGGAAAACATGCAAATTTTTAATAGCCATAAGTGATTTATGGTAACATTATTAATTAAAGGTGCATCAAACCTAAGAATTAATAATATTAAAATATTACATTGGGAAAAACCTGTATATGCTAAGGCCAGCTAAAAGTGTTCTGAAAATACAATTAATGCCTTGTTTATAAAGGATTTTACAGTAAAATGCATTTTACTGGTATACTGAGAAATTCTACTGGAGGATTAAACAACGGTTTTATTCACTTTAAGGTGGCGTAAGCACGGGCAAGCCCCAGGCCACTATAATTGGCTCAGTTTGACATAAATAACAAAGTATCAATGGGAACGGTTTTGTATCATTGTAAGAAACTGTATTTCTCCTCTCTTCCTATCCTTGTTCAACAGTGTGTTATGAATCTGCTGAACACCAAGTTGTGACTAAGGGTAGCTGAAGTGAAGATTATCTCTTGGTCTTAAACAAATCACCTTTTCAGCTTAAACCTGTGTTATGTTTTCTTCTAGGTAAGATGAAACTGCAAAAGCCTCAAAGAATTGACTGAAAATTCAAATATATTGAAAGCTGTGTCTCTAAATGGAAAAACCTATTTATTGTCATTAAGGGAAGAAAAAAAAAAAGCATACTTTCTTTGCTCAAATGTTACTCTTCACGTGTGCTTACATGGAAATTGCTAGTGGCTTGTTTATCTTCCTCACAGCTTTTACATGCGATATATATTTATTATTTCCAGAAGCACATTTGCAACATCTAAAATTTGGATGTCTCAACAACAGATCTCTCCCACAACAAATGCACTTCCTGGAGTGGCACGCTAGGGGGGACTTCTCAGCTGCAGAAGAACACAGTGGAAAATTACAACAAAAAAAACCCCTGGCCCTTCCTATACCAAAACAAACATTCTGCTCTATAGGAAGCCTAAGAATCAGCTCATCTGCTCAAAAATGGCAAGCTCCATTTAAAGTTCCCAGAGTACTCTTTAAATTTCTTTTTGTGTCATTTTTAATCTTGTTGAAATTAGTGAACACAGCACAAAGAAGGGGAAACAAGAACATGTGCCAAAAGCTTTGCATATCAGTATAAGGAATCCAATAAATTTGTGTTACTGTGCCAATTCAACACCAGCACATGCACATAAATAAACATCTGTATTTCTGACAGGTGGAGATTAACCAGGATTTAATTCAGCCATCAAATAGAAACAGCACAGCGAAATGTGCAAGGGTTACATTTCATTAAAACAGCACTGATCCTGTACCCCTCAGCTCTAACCTCAGATGGCTGCCTACAGTGTTGACAAGGTCAATCAGCAAATTCATTTTGAAGCTCACTCAGTTTCTGGCTTCCAGTCCGTACCACTCATTTATTTACTGCTGACACAAGTGACAAGTCACAGCACCGACACAAATGACTCTACATAGTCTTCGAAGAATTTACTGCCTAATCAACTGCATCTGGATCTGAAATCTGTAACCTAGTTATTAAAGGATGTCTGTAATGCCCTCAGTGTCATCATAAATCCTCAGTATCATCAGCAATTGACTGCCTTCCTGCCTTGGAACCATGCAAACTACACTCAGTTTTGAAAGGTAACTATTATCTTTGAATCAGTACTACACTAATGCAAATAGGTCTGAATGCAGTACCTGGAAGGTAATTAAATGACCTCAGCACCTGTTAAATTTACAGTTTTGAACATTTTTTTCTCCAGAAAAAAGGACAAGTATGTACAAATCTGTTCAAATATCTAACCTTAGATTTTTTTTTCTTCTCCTCGAAGATGCTCTAATGTGCATTACAGTGATTATCTTGTATGTGCTGCAGAACATCTTTAGAGCATAAAACTGATGTGTAGAGAGATTAAGTATCTATCTCTTCTGAATTCATGCTGGTAAATTGTTCATTCAGTTTAGCACCAAAGTGAAAGTCTTAGCAAAAAAATTAACAAACCACCATGTATTTAAAACAAAATTTTTCACACCAAAACTTCACACATCGGTAGTTTCCTCACAAAACTTGACCATCATCCTGATATACTATGAAATATCTGGAATTAAATCTGACCTACAACTTTCTTTCAACAGAGCAAGGCAAATTTCAAACTAAACGTTACTCTTCACCTGTTCTTGACCATTCAGCATTTATTTATTTCCAGGATAAAAATACAAAGTTTGTTTAAACATATCCATGGATTCCCATTTGCACTCAGTCACTGATACTATATCTTGTATAAGCTGAACTGTCTCCAATATACGAAGAATGTACTTTCCCAAGACATTCAGAAGCACTGTACATAATTGTTTCTTTATGCCATATCCAATTACATTACTATGGTCTTGTCTTACACCTCAGAGCTTCTGCCACCACAGACGTACCAATAAAGATGTGCTGGTTATTCCACATCCTTCCCTTGCAGGAAGACATCGCACCTCTATAAACACAACTGTGTCAGCTGAGGAAAAGGAGACCGTGTCCCTGATCGGTAGGAGTGGGACACAGAATTTTAAGAGCAGACATAGCCAGATTTGCAAGAGACAAATAATCCTATTCTGCCTGCATTTTTCTTCTAAAAAAAAAAAGGAAGTACAGCCTGTACTTTTGTGCAATTGTGATTTCCACTAATTTAAAAGTTTATGTTGTCATTGTGAACTTTCAAAGAGAAAGCTAATATGGACTTCAGTCTGTTAAGTGGCACATCTCTTTTTCACTTGGATAATGGATTTTTCAAGGGAAGTCGATATCAGTTATTCATGGAGAAACTACATCTAAGTAAAGCAGAATTCACTGTAAAATGTTTTGTGGGCTGCAGAACTTGCAAATGAACCTGTTTAATTTTTGCAAGTCCTTCTGAATGTATCACAACCTCCTAACTCAAAACAAGACATGAATCGTAAAATGCAATGCTGTACCTACAGCAATGACTGGGTATTTTGCAAAGGTCATAGTCTTACATCAAGCATTTTTCCATTATTAATTACAGCAGAAACATTTTTTTATGAACCAAAAAATACTTACACAAAAAGAGCAATTCCAGTGTTAGCCATGGCATAAGAAAGACCTAGGATGCCACTACCCACAATAGCATTGCTCAGATTAAATACTGACATTCCAAAGGAAGTAGTACCTGGATGCTGAGAAAAAAAAAAAAATAATAATTATTAGAAAATTACTACTTATTTCAGAATTAAACATAAATTTGGCAAGAAAGTTTTTTGTGGGGTTTTTTTCATTTTTTGCACTTACATACTGAGTTTCGTATTTCTTTTTTCCAAGACTGGAGTCAAGCAAGAAATTTTGATTTTCTGGATCCATATCCGCATAGTGGCTGCAGAAAGCATTGCATCATTAGTGACTACTACAGGCACCTTGTCTATTCATTTCCCGTTTAGCATTTCCAATCCCCTTCAAGGGGAAAAACGAGCAAACCAGCAGAACGACCCGAAGAGCAGCACGCCCCCCACCTGTCCCCCTGCCCAGCGCACAAAACGCTGCGCGTGCTGACGTCTGCAGTGATTTCCGTGTGTCTGTAACGCATGTCAACACGCGACACCTCCGAACCCGAGGCGGCGTTTTAAACGGAGGTTGCAGCGGGCTGTGGGCGACCCAAGCACTGCCCCCTACCCCCCCGGCCGGGGCAGCGGAGCCCCCCTCTCACCTCTTCATAGCGGCCGGCTTGGTGGGGTAGGGGTAGCTGTAGTCATTGCTGTTGGAGCTGTAGCTGCTGCTGTCCTCGTCGGGGGAGATGTTGAACTTGCCCATCTCGGCGCTGCTCATGGCGGCGGCGGTGCCGGGGGTTGGGGTCTCGGCGGCCGCTCTTTTGTCCTTGGCGGCGGGGCTCGCCGCGCCTGCGGAGGTGGGAGGCGACGTCAGTGCCGCAGCGGGCGCCGCGGCCCCGTCACGTGGCCAGCGCGCGCCCGCGGCTCCGGCAGCCCCCGCCCGCCGCCGAGTGGAAAAGTACCAGGCGCACGGGGCGGGGGGCGCGGGCAGACAAAGGTGAGCGGGGCGCGGGGGGCGCGGCTTCAGCCCGACCTCCGCTGCCGCCGCTTGACCGGTACCTTCAGCGGCGTCAGTGACCCGGCCGAGGTAGCGGCACCGCCACACCGCACTCCCCAATCCTCTCCACCCCCCAGCCCCCTCCCGATAGCGAAGCGCAGACTGATGCAACACCGATGGGCGATTGTCACATCGGCTGCCGGAGCCTCCCGTCCCGCGACCGCCTCTGTTTACCTCCCTCCCTCCCCGCCGGCGACACCGGGCAACCCGGCGCTTTCAATGGAAAAACGCAAATCGGTGCCACGCACCGCAGTCGCCTGGGGTTTTTCCACCGTTCTGGGATGCAGCAGCGGCGCGTCCGCCGCCACCGCCGGCAGAGCCCCGCAGCGTCTGAGGCGGGGAGCCAGGGCGCTGCCGCCGGGCAAGGGCGCGAAGGACGAGCCGCGCCGCGTCCGAAAACTCCGCGTTCCTCCGAGCGGCCGCACAGCAGCCGGCACCCGCCTCCGCGCCGTACCTTCTCCGCTAGAGCTTGAAAACGAGGTTTCCTCCCGAAATAAGGAGATGCTCCTCTCTACTGCTTCTTGCAAGGGAAAAAAAACCCTTAGCTATAAAACGTCAGCGAAAACAAAACCCGAAATAAATAAAGGTAGAAAAAAATCACTTTAAAAAGCCAGCGGTATACAAGCGAAGGAGGAATATCGCGTCCCTGCGCTCTGGCTGAGGCGTCGCTCCCGGTCTGACGGCCCCCTCGGGGCGCCGCCGCTCTTCAGGCAGGAATGCGGGCGCGTCATCGCGGAGGGGCGCGGCGCCCGCCCGCCGCCGCACCGCCCCCCGCCCGACCTCCTGCCACCGCCCGAGCGGGGGTGCGGGGGGGGGCCCTCGGTGGGGTGGGGCGCGCACCACAGAGGGGTGGGAGCCGGTCACCGGCGTGTGCCCAGCGGGGGGTCGGGAGCGGGGCCACCGTCACATGACAGAGCCCGTTGCACCAAGCTGCTCGCCAGTGTTTACGCCGGGGGCAACTGCGTTCCCAGCGGAGGCGGGACGCTGCGGTGCTCGTCAAGAGCGCCCTGTCTGAAAGGTGCTTCCACCCGCCCGGGGCAGCATCCGCAGCGGGACTGCAGCACCGGGTACCAGCGCATCCGGGAAGCTTCCTCCCCATTTCCACCCTGTGCCTGCCTTCGGCTTGCTCCCGGGCTCCAGCTCCGGCGTTTCCCAGCAGCTTGGTGCATGACAGGGGATGAGGTGCCGTCGGGCCATAGCTGCTCGCTGCAGTCACCTGCTATTTTTAATACAGGAGCAAGCAAGCAGTGGTGCACGTGCAAGCCCAGATCCCAGGGGTAGCTGGCAGGCTCCGTCCATGAGTGTTTCCTCCGGGAAGTGACCCACAATGACGGCCTCCTTCTAGAGATGTGATGCAGGATGAACCCCATGTTTGGGAGAAGGGGGGAATATCCTGCTTCCTTCTGCTCAGGCAATCACTCCAGAAACTGCTGACGGCTCTGCTGCTCAATCCCCCGTGGAAGGCGGCAGCAGGGCTTTACTGTTCGCCCAGCCTCACCTCACACGTACACAGTGGGTTGTTGCACCAGAGGAGGCCTGGCGAAGGCAGCGAGCAGCAGTCTGGCCACTGTTTCTTCACACAGGCGCTTTCCAAAGCAGCCCCCCGCCTCCCCCCACGTCTCACTGCCCCCACGACAGCAGAACTCTCCCACTTAAGTCGGGTGCTGCCAGCCTCGAGTGTGGAGGACACCGGGCCAGCAAGCCGCGGGGCCCCTCTGTGCGTGTTACCTCTCTCCCTTTCTCTACAGCATCAAGAGCTGGTGGAAGGTGCGAGGGGCAGCCGACAGGGCAGCTCGACAGCCCGCCCCCGTCGGGGTCGCCGCGGGGACACGGGAACATCTCGCCCGGCCCCCTCCCCACCACCTGCACTGCTGGCCCCATTAAAGTGCACACAGGGGACGAGGTTTCCCTGAGGTGAGACAGCGCGGGAGGCCTTGGTCGGCCCGGCCGCGGCAGGTGTGAAGCCAGGCTGCGCGAGGCAGCACCGGCGCCACCGTTACACCGCAGAACGTTCTGGAGCGCCCCCTCCGCTGAGGAGGAGGGAAGGGGCGGGGCCCAGCAAGGGCACGCGCAGGAGATGCGGAGCCGAAAATTTTCCATCACTGCAGTTCTCTCCCCGCCCCCATCCGGCACGTGACGTCAGCGCCCCCCCCCCCGCCCCCGCAGCCCTGCGCGTGAGGCGGCGGGGCGGGGCCGTGCGCGCTCCGCTGCGGCACCTTCCCGCGCAGCCCCGGGGCAGAGAGGGGCGGCGGTGGCGGCGGGGGCTGTGGCCGCGGCGTCGCACCTGCTTCCGCGGGAGGCCGGTGCCGCGGGGTGTGTGCTGCCCGGCCTGGGGCGGCCCTGGGTGACGCAGCTCTGGCTTTGGTGACGGGGCTCCGGGCCTTGGCCGGGCGCTGTGAGGGGCCGGGTGGGCGCGGCTCGGCCCGAGGGGCTGGTCCCGAGCCCCCGGTGCTGTGTCCTGGGGGTAGGGGGGGGGGGAGTAGCGCACCGGGAGACGTGTAGCGGGGTTTGAACTCGCCGCGGAGGTCAGCTCGGGGCGGTTTGGGGCTAGACTCGTTCCCACTCAATCATTTGCTGCTTCAGGGCGTCGTGGAGCCGAGTCCCCCCGCTTGCAGATGAGGTGAAATACAACTTGGGGTGCTGGTGGCCTTGAGGGGTTTTAAAGTTGCAGCTGGGGTGCCCGGAGCTGGCATTTTCGGTCCTTCCGAAAATCTGAGTATATAAAGGGTGGTTTGCAAAGGCTGCAGCAACCTGGTGGGTTAAGCCAAAGGACGCCAGAGCTCCACTTAAACCTGCAATCACAGGGATACGCAAATAAGCCCTACTACGGGGAATCCAGGTCATAACACCTTTTTGAATGGGAACATTGAATTCCTTGTGCACTTTTCAGTCAATCCCATTCTTCGGACGTTAGCAGTTCTGTGAAATTACAGTGTACATGCAGAGGTCAAGGTGACCCGTGTATTGTGGGTCTGCTAGAGTAACAAGAAATGTGATGACATAGCCCTAACGTTTTTAGGACCGTAGCTGTTGGAGGCACTTAGGACAGCATCCTTTTCAAGGCAAGCACACAGATTGGGTGCATGGTAAAGTGTCCAGTGTGCATCTGTTAAAATACAGAGGCCGTCTTCACAGATGTGATCTGGTGGCCATGAACAGTACACGATTTTAAAAACTTAAAAATTGATTTTATTGCAGATTAAAAGTTTTAGTGTACAAGTTCTTGAATTTTTGAACTGCCCTCTTTTTATATGGAAAAAGGTGGTGTGTCTTCATTGCTTGTTTATGAGAAGAAAAAATGGTAAAATACATTTAGGAAGAAAAATTGCTGTTTATCTAATGGCCCCATTATTGGAGGGTTCACTTTGCAACAGGGCGAGTGCAATCTGCACTGCTCCACAATGTTGAGTCTTCAAAATCCTTACCCATGCAGCCTGTCTGTGGTTCAAATGGTCTGCTTTTTTCAAGTGGTTTTAAGTAATGCCTCACTGATTGAATTACAATTTTCCTGACTTTGTAATTGCCAAGAATGTCCTTGGCAAAACATACATACAATGTGTTTCATCAAATTTTGAAATGTATTTTGTAATCAGAATAATAAAAGTTAATATTCATCAGTTCCTCCCACCATAGTTTCAACGATTCATTTGTTTTCATTGTCTTGCTTTTATTTCTCCCCTTTTTTTTTAATGTGCTTATGTTCTTTTTTTTCCCTTTCTTTTAATCCTCCTCATTCTTCAGTCTCCCTCATCTTTATACCTTCCATTTGTTTGCCTTTTTTGTTCTTTTGTGTATCTACTCATTGCAAGCTTCTTTACAAAGTTTGAACTTTAGGATAGTTAAGAATTAACTTTTTTTTTTTTTTTTTTAAATCTGGAGGGTCTGTCTCTACTTCGTAGATTCATAAGATAACCCAGCACAATTCGGGAGGCTAAAGATTTTTTTTTTTTTTTTTAAATACTGGAAAACAGGTTTCTGTAGCTTTTTTGAATATAGAACTGTGAGGTGATGTGTCTTGTTCTTAGTCAGGTTTCCCTTGCTGAAAGACTTTATAATCATTTAGGGGATGATGCTTTACATTTTTACAAACAGCAAAACCAGACAAATGAAAATAAAATATGTTATTGTAAGGAAGTTGTAAAAGAAACTATGAGTTAATCTTGAATTGGGGGTTGTAAAAATTGCGTTGTCTTCAGTTATACAGGTAGAAATGAACTAGAGTTTTCAATGTATACTGGAAGGTAACGGGTTTTTTGTAGCTGAAGAGCTATTTGCTATGCACTTCTAAATGTCAGTTTGCAGCTGAGTCTACACTGTAGATTCATCCCTCGCTGCAACTTGGACTACCAGTTCTCAGCCTGCAAACGGTTTCTTTTTAAATTGGATTAGTTGGGCTTATGTTTAGAAAAAGAAGTAGCTGGCAAGTGCCTGTGTTTTTTCTTTGCTCATGTTTTGGCAAATAAAAGGCCTTTATAATATGGGAAGTTCTTGTTTCATGCTGCTTCTTCCTACATATATAAACAAACCTTGTGGAGTACTGTAAAACTATCTGTGGCACATGCCCCACAGAGTCATTTATGTTTATGGTATGCATCGAAAAGTTATGTGTACAGTAATACTATAAAAGTCAAGTCCATCCACATGGTTTTTAGATGATACTTCCTAAATTGCCCAAAGGATATCTAATGAAATATGTAATATGTTCTGCCAAAGCAATCTGTACTAATAGCTACATAGCATTCATTTTGTCTGTGCCAGGAAGGAATAATGTAAAAATCCCAACAGAGTAAGGATCTGCATCGGGTGAAATCATTGGTACTGCCAAGAGTCTGGGGAAGGATGATAATGCAGAGTAGTGACAGAGACCTGAGAGATGTTGTGTACTGAATAAAGCATCTCTACAGTCATCTCCTCTACATGACAGATTCGGTCTGTCACGAGGAAGGGCTGGAAGTGTGGGTGAGTGGGGGAAGCGAGGGTTCACCCTTGTGCTGCATGGACTCAGTAATCCATAAAGATGCAGGTGGGGCTGTGGGTTCCCCCATCCTTCCAACCAGTTTGGTTCATTATTCTTACCTCACATGGACTGCCTATGGCGTGCAATTAATGAAATTATAGGTTCTGATTATATGCTTTCTCAAACAAACCTTCCACTGAAGCCAAGAGGCATTACGAGTGCATAAGGAATGCAGGATTGCATATCCGGCCTCTTGGGCTTTATTGATGGTGGGTTGGAGTTAGATATTAAACTCGGTTTAAGCCTTGATTTTTTCCCTCTGTGTTTATCCTAGTCTGGTTTCAGTTTTGCAACGTGAGAACAACAAAATCGCTTTGTTAAGAACATAAGCAGCAGCATTCTTTTAAAAAACAGTACATTTACTATAATTATAACTTGGATTTAAGCCAAAAATAGGGAAAGATTCTGAGTCTGAGTTTTAAAGCCATCTGATTATGCTGTTCTACATCAGTAAACTCAAAACCGTGGGTGCTGCGTGAGATATGTGGTACTACTCATCCACAAGAAACTGTCAGCCTTAAATGGACATTGCCAGCTGCTACAAGAATAATTTATATTTTTAACACTGTAACATTTTTAGGGGGGTTAAAAATAACATTATTAATCTTGATTCATCTTTTCCACTCAGCAAACACTGATTTTTTTTTTTTTTCTGTGTGAAATAACCATGAGTTTTTAAGTCTCTCTTTGTCTGTATACAAATGAAGAAAATGTTTGGGAACGATATTTGTTAATTAACTGAAACTCTGTCATTTACTATAAGCCATCCCACATATTTTTGTTTAGATCCCTACAGGAATAAGAGCTACAATTTTTGTTCTTTTATCATTTGCTAGTGGCAGAGAGCACAATTTAGAATATACATTTGGATTCCCAGAGATGTTATTGCCATAATTACAGAACTGTACATCATCATCACTTATCATGTCAGCAGATCTTTGAGGATATTGTTTGTCAACTAAATAATGCTTCCCGTCTTGGAGAAGTCACTTGCATTTTTGTGGCTCCCTTAAAAATAGTGTAAGCTTAAGAAATCCGGCAGAATTCTGTGGACAAGGCTCTATGCAAGAGCTGTATTGAGAAGTGAACAAAACTGGAATAATTGTGTAGAGTTTGCAAGACATTTCTGTGCTGTACCAGTTAGAATAAGTGTAGATGCATTGATGGAGCAAAAAAAAGGCAACAAGGGCAGATCAACAAACAGTATACTTTGATGGAAAACAAAGCCTCAGTGAAGCAGCAAGATCAGCTCCTTACTTTGTATTTCTTGCCAAAATGCATAGTGCAAACAGATAGCAATAAAAACGTGCAACTGGATCTCCATTCTGTAAATGTGTGTAGGTAAAATTGCATGTATTATCTTTTTTTTTTTTTTAATTGCTGATGTTCCCTGGCTTCTTTGTTTGCTGTAGGTCTGCATATTCTAAGTTGGCTGATGTCCACGTGTAGAAAACTTGCATCCATTTATTTTTTTATTTTGGAAAGATGGTTTTTAGTTTTAAATAATTATGGACAAGTTTTCCAAAATTTTTGCTTGTGGGAAGAAAAATTGCTCTCCTACCTGAGTGTGTATGGTTTTTCAATGAGCAAAATGGACATTTTTAATTTAGTCAGAGAGATCTGCATGGATCAGTTCCTGGCAAAAAATAGGAGTGGTTAGGTGAATGAGTTTATACAGTCACCCCTTATATGCAATGAGAAGATTTAAAATGAATTAGTGAAAAAATTATTACATAAATTCGGTATGGTGGGAAGGACATTTTTGTTTATATACGTACCAGAGAATTTCTTTGCTTGTAAAGACATTGCCCCTCCTGTTTATCTCCTACGTGCAGAGTACTTTTACGGAATAAGCAGCTGCTGAGTCATGCTTTCACTGAGTGATGGACAACCCTTGTTTCTACTAAGAATTGGTAGACCTTCTCTGCTGCATATCAGGCGAGCAGCGTTACGCCCCTTTACTTAGGAAATGAAAGCATGACACAGCATTATAGCTGACTTCATTGGAAGTGCTGTAAGCAGGAGAAAGGAAATGTGTTTAGGTATCCATGTAAAGCAAATCAAAATCTATCCACATTAAATTATTTACTGGCAGTAATGATTCGTTATTAAAGAAAACAATAGTGTTCATTACAATGTGCTGAACTAGCAGTTTTACAGTGCAGATATTCAGAGGGAATTTTGCCTGAATATATGAGTAGTAATAGATCTGCGAGAGACATGGTGCTCTCTGTTGGCAGTGTTTCCTGAACAAAGAAAAATATGTACGTAACTAGAGTGGTTAAGTCTAAACCTAGATAATCTACACTTTATGATACCAATATATAACCTATATTGAATACTTCGTGAGGCCAAAATAAATTACGAGAAGCTGTAAACATTGCCTTCCTCTTCGTAAATGTAGGAAGGTTTTATTATGGAACCATAAATATGTCCGATACATTTATTTCCCCTTCCTATATGGTGTTTTAAATTCTCTTTTCCTTGAGTGTTTGGATTGTGACAAGGAGAATCCAGTTTATATTTACAGAAATATCTACAGCTATTTCTTATTTTAAAATCCTTCAAGCAGTTAGTATATGTTGCTGCTAGAAGCATAATTATCCTATAAACAGCATGGTACTTCATGTTTCGTTTAGCCATTGCTTTTTTTTTTTTGTTAAATGTATAGGTATAATCTTTTAACAGATAGACTCAGTAATTTACCTTTGGCCATTAAAGATTTTACTGTCATTTGTCATGTAAAGAGATATTTTTTTGAGATTTATTGTACTCCAGTGGTGTTCCATAAAAAGGTTTGTCAATGCATTCAGCAGGGAAAGAGTGAGTGCATTTATTTGGTTGTTGGTGTGGAAGTGCTTATTACTCTATTCTTCTGATGGCTGCCTTTGGCTTGAATAAAAGATCATGGTATGAACTTCAAGTCATTTGGATTTTCTTATAGCCCATGAGTACCTCAGCTGCCATAATACTGAGACTTCGCCGTGTGGGGAAGTTACACATCTGAATAGAGTCATATGGTCTTCATGTGCATGATTTTGTGCGTGTACTAGTGTGCACGACTGGTCGTGATGGATTTCAAGTTGCAGTGTTTGTGATAGAGTATACTGTATTGAAATAAGGGCACTGGGATTTGATATGTGATTTTGTCACACCACGCTAAGAAATCTTAAGCTTCTGTTGTGGTATGACGTGAAAAGTAAGTAAATTGTACAAATTATCTGAAGAATTTTAAAATAGCCAACAGTTCTATAAGTAACTAACGTGTATAGAATCCATAATGATGTTTTGTATCGAGTAGTTTAACTTAGCACGTGGAACAATCTACATAACACACAACCATCTCAAATTAAGAAACACAGAAAGTCTAGATCACAAACTCTCCTTTTTATTCCACATAGAGTACACTCGCATGCACAGTTGCTACAGGTTGAAGGGAATGAGGGTTAGTTATTGTATCAGTGCACTAGAAATGCCTGTCATTTATTATTTTTTCCCCAAATTTAGAAATACTCTCTATTTTAATATTGTTGGCATTGTGTGGAGCAAATACCATTTGTTGTCAGATGGAAACTTGGAGACCTTCACTGTTGCCAAAATGGACTTAAAAACCATACAGATTTAGAAGTTTTTTTCCTCTTACGGGAGATACATGGGACAGTATCACAATAGAAAGAATAACTGACCTAAACCAAATCGTATAAACATGTAGAAAATGAAACAAATCTAACAGTGTTGCCTTTCCACACTTATCCTTCCAGTTCCTCTAAGTGCCAGCAAGACATCTTTTGTTCTGTTCTTTGCTTAGCTTTTTGCTGTCTACCTCACGTCCAGGACCCCTACTCCTCAGATCAGATTGGCACCTTGTAAAACCTTAATGACACAGAAAAACTCCTCTGCATTTTTTGATTTTATGCCAAGTTTTGAAATGAACCTATAGTAAGGCTTTATAAGAAAAAAATGAGACTAGAGGCAGAGGAGGAGGTGTTAGGAGGAGTCGCAAAGAGGCAAGAAAGTCACCAAGAGGCCATTTCATCACTTTATTCACTAAATAACCATTGAGATCTTGTCATGGACACCTTACCACATGGTACCATGCTGGGTTCTGGCCTGGATGCATATAGTTTTGCTGCCAGTCACTGACACAAAATAGTCATGCACTATTTTCCAAAAACTGAAGGACCATAAGGCCATCTACAACTAGCACACAGCTGCTTTGGCAACTCATTTTTTCATTTATTCCCAATGTCCCTAAAGGTCTGTGATGAGGCAGAATGGGCTGTGCCTCTGCATACCCTCTTTTCTATGTGAGCTCTGTGGCCCCCTGGTCCCCTGAGGGCACCGACAGGCTGTAGCTGCCCTGACCAACCTCTGCAGGACCCCCACCCACACCCTTCCCATTAAAGCTCAGCTCTGGGCATCCCATTCTTGCTTCCACAGCGTTTTAGGTGTAGCCGTGTCCAGCTCCATCTCTTGCAGTCCAGGTTCACTGGCTGCCTTCCTGGCTGGACCTTGGACCTCTGTTACAGGCAGCCTTGTCTCCTGCCCTGTTTCCTGGCTGGACCTCGAACTCATATGGTGGGCACCCTTGTCCCTGGCACTCTCCTGCAGGGACATCTGGCTGCACCCCCTGGGTGGACCATGGACCTTGTTCAATACCCGTGTCTGGTACTGTGGGTGGACTGTGACCTGACCACCACCCCAGTCCTGCCTGGGTGTGGGACTGCCCTGTACTTGGGGTGCTGGTGGTCGCTGCCTGCCTGTCCTGGGGTTCCTGAAGGCTTCCAGCTTGTCCTCCCTTGTGGCATGGATGGGATTTGAACTGATAAAACCATTGTGTGTCTGGGCAGCAGAGGAGTGCAACTAAATCTGAGAGTGCTAAGGACTGACACAGCTTTCCTTCCTTTTTGGACCCTGGCAGCTAATTTTATCCTTCTTTCAGGGGCATGTAAAACCTTTCTGTTGCTTTTACATTTACAAGCTGCTGTGAAGTGTTTAAAAATAAAAATGTATCTGTCTCTTTTCTTGATACTGCCTAACTTTACTGAACAGCTTGGTAAGAGCACACCCAGCTTCTGTGTACACCTTCGTAGTCTACTAACCTTCGTGTCTCCTGGAAAGATGCTACAACTTCCTGCTACCTTGCTGTGTCCATCTTGACTTTCAGTACGTGCAGCAGAAAGATATGTTTTTCCAAAATGTTACAGCATTTCAAGACACTTTTTATACTGTGGGGATTTTGTATTTACATAATGTCATGTTGCTTGTAGTCAAAGACTTTCAGTAGGGATTTGGCCCCAACTCCTGCAGTTATTAAAAGGAAGGTGTGGGATTCTCTTTGTGTGGAGTCACTACAAGCTCTCATGGATAAACAAAATACTTTCTTACTGAGTGCAACACTTAAAAAAAATAGTTAAAGTCTGAAGCTCCAGCTGCTTATACATCATGATGAAGTCAGTATTAGATTATGACAATGTATTTTTGAATGCATGCCTTAGTTAATAGGTTTTTATGTGAGCATCTAAACCCAGCATTCAGGGGACAGCCTTTGTAGTTTGAAGTATAGCTGATCTTTCCTAACCAGTGTAATAAACCTCCAGACTAGAAGTGTTGAAGAACAGTAAGGTCTTACATTAGTTTACAGGATGCAAAACGTGCCAATACATATATTGTAGCATCTTCTCTCAAGGTTTTCTGTTCCTTATTATTGAATGAATTAAAGCAGTATTCTACTTCTATACGTTAACAGGACTATGCAGGATAGGACGAGGAGTAATGGTTTTAAGTTGAAAGGGGGTAGATTTAGGTTAGATATTAGGAAGAAATTTTTCACTGTGAGGATGGTGAGGCACTGGAACAGGTTACCCAGGGAAGCTGTGGATGCCCCATCCCTGGAGGTGTTCAAGGCCAGGCTGGATGAGGCTTTGAGCAACCTGGGCTAGTGGAGGGTGTCCCTGCCCATGGCAGGGGGGTTGGAACTTGATGATCTTTAAGGTCCTTTCCAGCCCAAACCATTCTGTGAGTCTATGACTCCATGATTCTATGAAATACGTGCATACACACTCCCATATGTAGATAATCACTGCTGTATGAGACCACATAATTATTTTAAAAAATCTGGCAGCAGAAGTTACAAATATTCATGCTATTATGTCCCCATAAAATGTATGCAGTTGCAATAATCAATTTGTGATTCTTTTAAACATTATCAGAACTTGTATGACTAATTCAGCCTTTTATCTATCTTTGGATAATCATGTCGAAGCTAGGCACACAGGAATGCTGAACAGATAATATAATTGGTAGTGTAAATCTGAGTGGGTAGGCATTTGGATTTTCTTCAGTCAGTTCTTCCTAGCCGCTGCCTTTGAAGCTGTAATCCTTCTGAGCCAAGCATGGTCTCAGGTTCCAAACACACATTAATGCCACGATAAGAAACTTGCTGCGGAAAGGTTGTGCTGCATTGGGGTGTCACTGCTCCCACAGCCAAACCGACTGTGAAGTTTCTTCATTCGTTTCAGTGCAAAGTCAGTGGCTTTCCAGGATAATTTTAAACAACTCAAGCTGTTTTGCATGAAATGCATAAAAAAAGCTCACATGTCTTTCATCAGCTCAGCTCTGGCCATAGTATCTTGCACAAAATTTGTGATCAGAAACATCTGGTGGCTGGTAACTGTTCTTGCAGCTGGGCTGAGCTGAGGCGCACAGTGTGTTCTGGGGTGCAAATGAAGGGAAGAGGAGAAGAGATGCAGGATGGTGTGATCTGCTCTGGTTTTGTTAGTGGTTTAACTTAATTCAGCAGGGCACATACATCCTGGAGATCAGTGGAGTCAGCACATCCCTCACAGGCCTGCAGACACTGGGATCGAGACCCAGGTTTGTAGTCTCACCTGCCCAGTGCTGGGCAGAACATTTAAAACTATCTATTTAAATACTCAAATACAAATATTACCTTCTTTAAAACTAGTGAAGCTGCAAGAGAGTGAAGGCTTATAAAACTCTTAGTTTATTCTAAATATTTCTTCTTATATAAGAAAAATATTTGAAAAAATGCAGCTTACGCCAAGTGTGTTAAAGAGATGTAGGAGAAGGACTATCAAACTTAAAAATGTTTGTTTCTACTTCTCATTTTCATTCATTTCTACAACTAGATATCTTTAGTACCATGCCTAAATATACAGGCAAAATAGTCTCAAAAGTTTTCTGAGATGAGCTGACATAGAGTTTCATAGTGACATATGCATGCTTAAGTATATTATTTCACCATTCTCCAGGGCTATAAATAAAAAATTCTGTGACTAATAGGTGATATTCTTGCCTTTCTTTTTATAAATCTCCCATTTCCAGTGGAAATGAAACACAAAATAACTAAACTTTGATCTTCCTATGCTGTTTCTGATCTTTAAGATATTATAGTATTGAGGAAGATATTCCATACTTTGGATGGAATATATACTTTGAAATTTTAAATTTATTCCCATGCTTAAAGTTGCACAGAGGCTTGTTCAGCTAATTAGTTGTATACTCACTTCTGGTTGCTGTATATGCAAAATCTGAAAATATCAAGTTCTAACTGGTCACTCTGGTTTGGTTGTTTTCTCCTTCCTTCCTTCTTTCCTTCCTTCCTTCCTTCCTTCCTTCCTTCCTTCCTTCCTTCCTTCCTTCCTTCCGTCCATCTGTTCATCCATCTCAAATGTAGTATTCTTCATTGTATGTCCCGCAGACTTTTGCTTCAATGCCCAGCTATCTTACTTTGGCACAAAGATAGCTACACTTGAATGTTTAGCAAAATGATATCGTAAAATTTATCCTCTCACAGCTGTAAAGCATGAAATTACTCTGATGGTATTGTACTCTTGTAGGTGTAATTGTATAAATAAGGTGCAGGCATTAACTAACCTCAAATACTAGCACACAAGCAATGCAAGACAGAGTTCATATTGAGGCAGATTCTCTGCTCACATGATGCTATTGCCTGTAGCTGATCAGAGAATTTATTCCAGACTGTCTGTGTAATCCTTCCTCTAAGTTTTTAAAAAAACAGATTTTGCCTTTTTGGTGCACATGCCCTTGTGAAAGAGATCAATGACAGACATGCCCCTTTCTGTACAGAAGTATTTGACGCAGAGCATTATCTTCTTTTCTTCTGCCAACTTAGACAATACCAGGAAATATGTTTCTAATCAAAGGGATAATTCAATTAAAACCCCAGTTAGAATTTATCTAGATTAAAAAATAAAAGGAACACTGAGCCCACCTTGGATTCCAAAGACCAGGTTCTGGTTAATTGGAAGCCTAATGAGCCAGTCTCCTTCCTTTTGTGGGTGGTGGTAAAATACTTAGAATAAATAATCTCTTCTAACTCTGTAACTAAAATTCTCTTGTGGGAAAAAAAAAACATTTAAAGAAAAAAGTTACTTTGAAGAATAAGGTGAATTTTTATTCTAAACTGTTGTATGTACACAAGAAATAGTTATTTTGCTAAAGCTTGTTGATTTTTGTGATGAAGCAAGTTCTTATAAAAGTCCTCAGCTTTCATATAAAGCTGCCAGGCATTAACACCATCATGAGTGTTTTAAGCAATCATCTTGTTACTGTGTTTTTAATTTGTTTGGAAAATACTTCTATTCGTTCCCAAGAAGCTATTTTTCTACTTCCTACCTTTTCCCACAGCTAGCGTAGAGATGTTGGTCTTTGACTTTTATTTTTAGGTTTAAAGGTAGTCATTTTTTAGTTAGGAAGTGCTAGATTAACTTAAACATACACTAAAAAAAAGGAAGTCTTCAAAGCTGCTGACTTGTTGGTATTTTGTTTCTGGAGCAATTCGAAGATTTTACTGAAAGCTGCATTGAAGGAATCATAGAAAACAGAAAAAGAAAGGAGCCCTTGAAAGTCAGCTAGTCCATCCTCTGTTCTCAAGGCATGTCTAAGGATGCCTAAACTATTCTTGGAAGAGATTTGTCTGATTCTCCCTTGTGACAATTTAAGTTCACTACCGTCTCTTTTCTCTGCGGTAGCCTTTTACATGTCTGAAGCCCATTATCATGTCTCCCCACACTCCCCTCATTTGTAGGTGATGAAGAGCCTGGTCCTTTCAATGTTTCGCAGGCTTGGAGAATTCTACCTACTTTCCTCTGTACTCTCTCCATTTGATGCCTCTCATACCAATAAATGATGCTTCAAACCGAAGATAGTATTCCATCTGAATGAAGCCTTTGTATTGACACTTTTCCAGATCAACGTTTGCTTTTCTTACAGCCTCGTGGCATCGCTGACACATGTTCACTCTGTGACCCACCGCGACCTCTGATCCCGTTTGTGGAACCGCTGCTTCGTCATTCCCCATCTTGTATTTGTTCAGTCGATTATTCCCAAGTGCTATGCTTTGAATTTGTCTTTAGTGAAATGCGTTCCATTTGTTTAATGACCGCAGGCATCTTATTTCGGTAATGCATTGTCTCTATTTCTTCAGTTCATCTTTCTGAATTCAAATCCTACCGTCTGTGTAGGACTTACAGCTTTTCCAAGCATTTCCTCTTTTGCAAAGCTTATATGAGTGCTATTGATTCCATTATGCAAATAATTAACGAAAATACAAAGAAGTGCCAGATCTGGGATAAGTATTGTACAATGTAATGCACGTGGAATGTCCGGGTCAGTGACTTGTCGTTACTGAAGCTCACAGGACAGGCATGGTGTGAACAGAGAATTATTCTACTGATATGCTGTGACTTGAGAGAGGTGAAGCAAAGTTGTGTCAAATTGTCCGGGCCTGGGGAATGCTGGGCATCCTCACAAGGTCCAAAACTGGAAGGACAATAGTCTGAAGCATCAGTGCCACTTCCACACAACCAGGGGAGTTGAATTTGCTATGGTCCCTCCCTCTTTGTGTTTGTGGATGTAGATATGAGCTCTAGATAATTGTTCTAGAACTTTGTTTAAGTATTTTCATGATTTAAACTGTTTCATGAAGAATTAATTTGAGTTTAGCCTAGTTTCTCTAAGAAAAGGGTGTTCTTAAGTAG
This sequence comes from Pterocles orientalis, assembly GCA_011057875.1. Lineage (NCBI taxonomy): Eukaryota > Metazoa > Chordata > Aves > Pterocliformes > Pteroclidae > Pterocles > Pterocles orientalis. Next base: position 477,363 of record WKFP01013990.1, on the reverse strand, counting down.
GGAGAGAAGGAAAGACTTAGGAATATGAGCAGGAACTGGAGGTATTGTTGGAAGGGAGCAAACATTCAGGAACTTGTTAATTTTCACTTTTGAAAGTACATTTTTTTTTTTTCCCTGACTTAAGTGACATGTTATATTAGGAAACTGTATTTTTTCTCAAAAAATGCTGAAAAGGATTTTTTTTTTTAAATTTTCATCAGTACTTCTCCATGAAAATGAGCCACCCAATATATTCGAGTTTCACTGAAGTTTTTCAAAATTTCATGTCTTTTAAACTAACATTTCTATTACAGTTATTTTTTCAATAACTTCCAGTAAACAGACACTATACAAGAGGAGTCATTTGACAATATATTTTGCTGTAGAAAGTGCTTTTCTTTCTTACAACTTCCTGTAAAATCTTTCCTTATCTAAACTCATGAAGATGGACTTACTGTTCTTGCTAACAATGATTGCCCTCTTTTCTAAGGCCAGTTACAAGAAAATAAATAATCTGCACTGGCACTTGTAGTTTCTGTCATTTAGCTCAGCATACGAAAAAGTAGAGATCCACAAGCAAGCATTTTGAAATGTTTTGCCTGCCCATAAACCTTGAAATTATCTGCAAAAGTAATGCACACTTATGCATAACTCATTTGTTTTAGGTATGGTAAGGCAGGATTCCTGAGACTTATATTTTTGTAAGGGCTCTTGAGGAGTACTTACTTATTTAATGTAAGTATTACCAAATACCACACCTGTTATGTATGGCATGGTTTCTAAAGTATAGCCCTGCATTTCCTTTGAAAGGACTAAGACATGGAAAAATTGCATTAAAGAATAATGTGTCAGCCAGGTAATTTTCCCTTAAGATATAAATGATTCAGAGGGGCTGACTCTTGCTGCTGTGTTACTGCAGTGAACAGCAATACAGCCTGATACAAAGCAATGTTTTGCCTTATACTGCTTTACATTGCTCTTGACTGAGTGGCACCGCGTTGTATCAGGATGAAAAAAACCAGAACCACATCCATAGTATCTCAAATATTAGAATAATTCATAAGTGATTTTTGCCATCAAAAAGGACCTGGATTTAACTTGAGATTTGCTCAATACTAGTCCAAAAAAGAGCCAATATAGTTACCGAATCAATGACATATAACCACAACTGAAACATAATTGATGGAAAAAGGGTTTTGAGAAATCCAAGACAATAAGATAAGGCAGTGGTCTCTCCATGGGTTGTTAAAGTTTGGAAATACACAACCTGGGAGACTAATTTGCCACATAATTTTGCAACACTCATTCAAAGCTGATATTTTGCATTTCAAGGAGTATTGTTACTTGAAATGGAAAGTTGAAACTTAAATAGATATTTTCCATTTTTTGTATACTTTATGATGTGTAAACAAAAGCTCAAACTTTATATTTTTAAAATGTGTGTGTGTGGGGAGGGTTTGTTACTACTTTTTCATCTTTTACCCCGAAATCCAGATATGGTCTGGACTAGGGCATTCTTGAGTTGTCTTGTCTGCTTATTCTTGAGTAACAGATGCTGTTGACCTACTGAAAAGCATTAGTTAGGAGTAACTGGTGGGTTAGGTCCAACTTTGTTGGCCAGTATAAGACTAGCCTACATATGGTGACAGGCAATAGGGTGAGGGAATGACTTGTCCAGGCTACTGTCCACTGCCTGCCACTTTCTTCCAACTGGAAGTTTTTGTGCCCCTCCTTACCCCCAGCCTCTAGCAGAGTTGAATGTCTCGTTACTCATTAACTTTATTTGGTCAGAAAGATTTGAGTGAGTTTAAATACTTCATAGTGAGGGATGTTTTTTAAGAAAAACTGGATCAGTTTTGACAGAACTGGGTTAGAAGGGACTACACATGCAGTGACGCCAGCAGATGGGAAGGTGCGGCAATCTCACCCGGGATGGGTGGTGAGGCCTGAATAAGCAGCTTGGGGAAGTCTGCATGGGTAACCACTGACACTGGACCTGCCACAACCATCCAGGTTTGGCTGACTGGGCTTCCTTTAAGTCTAACCTCACCTTCAGTGCATTTTTCAGTTAAGAAAAATGTGTAAGGTGACAGCAGCATGAATGGAATAGCAGCAATATCACAACATCTGAAGGAACAAGCAATTACAGGAAAAAGAAGAAATTTTAGCTGTAGTTTGTAGACTCTGGGGTGGGAGGATGAGTTTGTAACCTCTTTAATGCCTGTGATTAATTTGCCTCTGGAAGTCACAACTGCTGCTAAACCTTGGTGCCTTCTCCCCTTTGCTGAAGGTGTTAGGAACTTGCAGCAGAGTTTTTCACACCTCCCCATAGCTGCTCCCCAGCCACAGGAGGATATTTCTCAGCGCGTCAATCTGTGTTACAAAGATAATGTCAGTTCAAGGAGTCCTGCCTCCTCCCATGTGCCTCTTCTGCTCACCTCTCATTCCTACCCGTGCACCACAATATATCAGCCTCTTCAGAGTTCTTCACAACCTAGATCCTTTCAGCAATCCACCTTCTTGCAGAGCCCCACCATCAGCTCTGTGAGTATTGCTGGGGAGGCAGGAACCTGGTGTGATGAAAGAGAAGCCCAGGCTTCTTAAACTGGTTTTGCCACTGAAGCCAGTGACAAGTGAAGCAAAGACTGAGACAATAATTTCTCCAATTCTTCTAGAGTAATACGTTAAAATGTTCTATAAATGGTTTAGAAGACTGTGCAGTTGACTATGCGCAGGTAGGACATTTTGTTCAACCTTTTTAGGACTAATAGTCTGAGAATTTGCACATATATTATGCTTTTCACCGTGACAAAACAAGACCATCCAGATTTTGTCTTCAGCTTTAAGGTCCAGAGTACATTGCAGTATGATATATTAAATCTATTTATTGTAGCCCTTGCATTTGAAAATTGCTACTAATACACATAAGAACTAAAACATTTACTTAGCATTTTAGCTTCTGTAAAAAAAATTGCTCTTAAAAAAACAGCTGTTTTGACCTTGGCTAAGAGTGTGAGAACCATTGCAACATTGTTCATTAATGAAAATCACGTGTCATTTTGGCTAAAGAGTTTTAAAACCTGTATCATCTGGGCATGAGTGAGTTCTTTTGTACTGTTTCTTCCTGTGTTTGAGAAGCTCCTGCTGCAGCAGAATCCCAGTCATTTGAGAACACCAATAGCAGGAGCAACAATCATAGTTCAACTGGCCAAGCACTGATTTACAGTATTCTTTGTAGGCAGATTACTAACAGGCAACAGTCCAAGATACTTAAATGACCTTAAAAATGTTTCCAAGAAAATGGCACTGATTTTAATAATGACTATGCAATACATAGTACACGTAAGTGCAAGAGGTTTAGAGGTCAGCACAGAGTTCTCGGCAGCATGGATCTAACACAGGAAGCGATGGGGAAAGTCTAAGGTTAAACTTCAGTTAAAGCCAGAACAGAAACCGGGGCAAGAAAAAGAAAACAAGATGTCATAAACATGATGACATCACTGTGCTAGGAAGTTGACTCACAATACAGTTGTAAAACCTAGGTACAAAACGTTCTTAAAAATTCTAGAAGGTAAGGCAGGGTTGGTAATCGTGTCATGCTTTCGCTGCAGATAAGTTTATTTCCCCTTTTGGTTAAAAGGTCATGCAGATCAAATGCAATCAGATAAAGCACATGGTAAATCACATACTCAAAGTACTCTAATTAGTTATGAAATGTAATAATGTGTCGATGAGTTCTCTTCAGGCTAGGCAGAGGAGGGGTTTTCTTAAAGTATTTAAGCACACAGTAAAAAATTTACATTTTTAAGGGAAAAGGAAAGCACCTTGTTCTAACTCACATCTAGAACACATCAACCACTTAACTGAGGAAGGTGTCAAGACCATCTTTATAGTTTCAAATGAGGAGAAATACAAGTGCTGTGGGAAGCTGAGTTCTCTGGCTTTGACTCAGCAAAGCTCTTAAGCACGTTCTTAACTTTAAGCACAAACATTCCCATGGAAATCATTGGTGGTGACTCAACAACTTGCAAGATCAGGTCCTTAGAAATGTTTATTTTCTTTCATTATTTTGCATATACATTTCAGGTTCTTCTGCAACAAAGCAGCAAGCTGCTACATGTCCCTTTTAACTGTGGGTATAGAGGAATTTACAATGTAAGCATTTGGTAATATATTTTGTGAAATCCGTGCCATTCCCTCAAGTCTTTTCTGTTGATTCATTGTAGCACAGCAATTCTGCAAAACTAACAAATATTTACTCAAGGGGGATGGGAGATAGGAGATATTGCTTCTTTATTGTCAGAAAACATTACTTGTGGGAGAGTTTATGGAGCAAAAGCGAGATATCACAAGGTTTATTATTTGCATGTGAGATTGGGTAATTAGTTAGCAAAACTATATTGTTTGCTGACTGGACTCGTGGCATTTTGTAAAGGAACGGAAGCTCCTATGAAGTAACACAGAAACATTCTGCCATATTTGTAAATGAAATAATCTGTGTTCATTTCTTAATATTAAAGTGTTTTGAGATTATGCAAGTACAGCAATGCAAGATGGTCATTAACTATTTAAGAGACAGAGTCTTAACTACTCCATGATGTCTTTTTTTTTTTTTACTTCTTCCTGTTTCGTTGATATTAGTTTTATCATTTGTTTGCACTTACAGCCTCCCCTTTGCTTCTAGGGAAAGAGAAAGAACCTTTCAGATGTAGGCACTTTACTGCCTGCAATGTATAAAGCTGCAGTTTCCTTACATCTTTATGCAGCCTCTATCCTTATTCTGTGTTCGGTTACTACTTTATGAAGTAGGATAACATCCTCATCTCCTTCATTGTTTCTGTTGATTCTGTGTCTTGGGATTTTGGCAGGAAAAGCGGCTCTGGTTTAAAGCCAGTCAGAGTTAGCAACTAAGGGTTTCAAGAATGCAGACTAAGCTATTACCACTGAAGTGGCCAGAGCAGCTAGTTTGAATATGGGTCCAAGATTTTCCAAAACTTTCCTTTGAGCGGTGTTTGTGCTTACAGCTAACTCTAATAATCACTGTGAATACTGACCTTCTTCACAAAGTCCTGTTTGCAGCATCGAGACAGGCAGAATCCTGATTTCTGTCAAGGGCTTCCAGGTAGCACAGTGATAGGCAAATACTGATGCTGCTGTCAGTAGCAGAGAGTTTAACACTGTACTTTGAAAGATGGTAAGCTGAGAATAGATTGACCTGTGTTGTGGGACTTTTCCTTAAAAATACAACAGAAAGGTAAAGTCAGATCCAAAATCTGCTTACTTGGTTTCTGCCAAGCTCTGAGGCAATAAATGTTTCTAAATGTATATATATGTGAAATAAAATACACCCAAAATAAATGTACACCTCCTCTTTTATTTTGCCTGGACATTTAAACCAGTGCAGAGTGGCCACCACTGCAGCCCTTCTGACCTTCAGCTGGTCAGGTAGGCATGAGGCTCTGCACTGGGACACAAGAAAAGGATTTTATTTTACAGTTTGGAGAAGCAGTTGCAGTCTTTCAAAATATGGAAATCTGAATCACTGTAGCCTGTGAACTACTACACATTTAGTGGCACAAGAAAGAACTAGTAAACTGCATCCTCTGTGCAACAAGAGCTCAGGAAAAACAGCATTTGCTGGCATGAGGATACACCTCTTTGCATAAAAATTTGACTTGTGAAATCTATGCCTCTGACAGCACATTATTTACTATTCTTTGGAAGTTATCTTGCTTTTTAAATGTTCAAGTTTTCTTTGAACATTTTCTCCTTCAAGAATTAGCTTTTAATTTCTTCAAGCTGGCCTGTATCTGTGATGATTTTAAGTGACCTGGACAAGGCCTGATAAAGCAACTAGACTGAGAAAGTTGGCTGCTTGGAAGATGCAGTTGGACTTTGAATTATCTGTATCTGAGGAACTTTTTCTGATAACTTCTAGGAACTTTTTTTGATCTCGAGGTTCTTCCCAACTGTTGATTTTTTTTATGTATTTAGTTAAAATTAACTTCTTACTCTGATCAGTTCTGTCATAATTTCATGTATTGGCATATTCATGATGAGTGAACACAAAAGGGAGCATGAAGACACTCAAACAAATTGAAATTTTAATTTACGTGAATACTTTTTGAAGCTATTGTCCGGTGCTATCCAAAATACAGTCCTTCTGAATAAGAAGCAATAAGCTCACAAGAGAGAGGGCTGGAAATTATTCATGGCCATCCTGTTGTTATTAGATGTGGGCTAAAACATTCTGATAGGTTTCAATCCTACTGAGATATTATTCATTAAAATTTTTGTTGTTGACTCCAGTGTTACTGGGAGCACATCTTGTCTCTTTAAGGTTAATTATGAAAAAGGGAGAAGACAGAAATATATGGTAAAAAACAGAGGGAGAAAAGAAGCAGAGAGCTGACTGTGTGTAAAAGAGAGACCCTGGGAAAGAAGCAGAGAGAAAGGAAAGAAAATAAATCCTAATTTTTGTAAGTATGTCTCTTTAGGACTGAGACTGTGCCAAACCTTGGACTTGGAGGCTGTTCTATCCTTAATACATTGCACATGATTGTCTGTAGCTAGAAAAACATTTTTTGTGTTTTTAAAAAAATTGAATTATCTTTATAGAAAATAAAACAAACTATGAGTTTAAATGACAGAATGAAAAGAGACCAAATTAATTTTGCAAGTCCTCAGAGTGTTTAAAAATCCCTTAGGTTCACAAAAACTGGAACTCCATGAGGTTCATATATTCCCCAAGTAGGATGTACAATGGAGTTATTTCCATCTGCTTTAATTGAGTTTTCATCAAACTCTGTTTAGCCAACTGATTCTCCTCTCAAGACATGTTTGTATTAAGAGCAAGATCCAAAATACACCATTGACACTTCCTGTGCAATCTAGATAGACTTAGGTAAGGAGAGAGGCTATAAAACCTGCAGAACTTTTAAAGCTACAAGGCCATAGGCAGTTCAGGATGATGATGAATGTTTATTTCGGCACCTATGCCTTGTTCACGATAGGCTCACTTGTCTTTTAAGATCTGTGTCTTGACCCAGTGGAAGTATTTAGTGTGTCTAAACCCCAGAGAGGGTGACCCTTAGTGTATTCCTGAAAAAATGTATTTACTGTTGGCAACCACTAGGTAGCTTCCCACTCAGCAGGGGTTTTTGGCTTGTTCCTCAGGAATGCCTTTCTCCACTCTGTGTGATGCCTAGGCTCCCAGTTTACTGTCCTAACAGACTAAGAGGGTCCGTTGCAGATATTGGACTGCCTACTAAACAACGTGAAGCTGGATCTAAGTGTTAGCTCCAATAAGAGGCAAAAGCTTGTGACACTAAACCCGTAATGCCAGCCTGTCTTTTAGGTGAGTAAAGCCTACTGAGCGGATTCCAAAGCATGGCTCTGTGCAGAGTCAGATACTGAAACAAGCTGTGTGAAGCCTCTTACAGTCAACAGAGATACCATGGGGCTGGGTGAACATAAAGATGGTTGTGCTGGGTCACAAAAAGGATTTGCCCAGCCCAGCAGTCTGTCTGTGGTACTTACCTGACAAGGATGCATCGTTTTTAAGGGTGAGTCTCAGCACTGGCACTTCAGGTAGGCTGACTCCTGCAATTTCCCCAGATCCAAGGAATTAACTGTAAAATTTGTGATGTGGGAGACTGTTTTTGTTCTTTT
>WKFP01013990.1:433234-460073 GCA_011057875.1 Pterocles orientalis | reverse complement strand
TGTCTGTAGCTAGAAAAACATTTTTTGTGTTTTTAAAAAAATTGAATTATCTTTATAGAAAATAAAACAAACTATGAGTTTAAATGACAGAATGAAAAGAGACCAAATTAATTTTGCAAGTCCTCAGAGTGTTTAAAAATCCCTTAGGTTCACAAAAACTGGAACTCCATGAGGTTCATATATTCCCCAAGTAGGATGTACAATGGAGTTATTTCCATCTGCTTTAATTGAGTTTTCATCAAACTCTGTTTAGCCAACTGATTCTCCTCTCAAGACATGTTTGTATTAAGAGCAAGATCCAAAATACACCATTGACACTTCCTGTGCAATCTAGATAGACTTAGGTAAGGAGAGAGGCTGTAAAACCTGCAGAACTTTTAAAGCTACAAGGCCATAGGCAGTTCAGGATGATGATGAATGTTTATTTCGGCACCTATGCCTTGTTCACGATAGGCTCACTTGTCTAAACCCCAGAGAGGGTGACCCTTAGTGTATTCCTGAAAAAATGTATTTACTGTTGGCAACCACTAGGTAGCTTCCCACTCAGCAGGGGTTTTTAGCTTGTTCCTCAGGAATGCCTTTCTCCACTCTGTGTGATGCCTAGGCTCCCAGTTTACTGTCTTAACAGACTAAGAGGGTCCGTTGCAGATATTGGACTGCCTACTAAACAACGTGAAGCTGGATCTAAGTGTTAGCTCCAATAAGAGGCAAAAGCTTGCGACACTAAACCCGTAATGGCAGCCTGTCTTTTAGGTGAGTAAAGCCTACTGAGCGGATTCCAAAGCATGGCTCTGTGCAGAGTCAGATACTGAAACAAGCTGTGTGAAGCCTCTTACAGTCAACAGAGATACCATGGGGCTGGGTGAACATAAAGATGGTTGTGCTGGGTCAGAAAAAGGATTTGCCCAGCCCAGAGTCTGTCTGTGGTACTTATCTGACGAGGATGCATCGTTTTTAAGGGTGAGTCTCAGCACTGGCACTTCAGGTAGGCTGACTCCTGCAATTTCCCCAGATCCAAGGAATTAACTGTAAAATTTGTGATGTGGGAGACTGTTTTTGTTCTTTTTCCTGAGTTAAAACATATTCCTACCTTCTCGCTCCCAGTGATATTAAGGGGACGCCTAGCAGAAGAAAATAGGAAAAAGTGATCTGAATACTGCTTAAGCTCGTATCAGCTTTTAGCATCTTTGATATTCCTTGCGAGGAATTCCACCTATTTCAGAACTATACCTTTTAGTTCAGCTTGAATTATTATTTGGAGCTTCATTTGATATCCCTCACCTTTGAATTGGTAGATGCAGTACAAAGTTGGTGCCAGACTACCTTCTCCATGACACTTATGGTTTTACACACTTGTGCCATATCCCTCCTCAGTCATCTCTTTCCCAGACTGAATTATTTGATTGTTTCCTTACATGGAAGCTTTTGCACACCTCTTACCAGCTGTCCTGGCTCTTTCATGGTTTTTCTTTATTATGTTTCGAGTCCCATTTCTTCACTCAGCTTTGGAGCTAACTCTAGATTGTAGTGGAGCCTTCCTCCAGTCGGGAGTCTTCACTTCACCTTCACTATTAGTCTGAAAAATTATGTGTGGTGCCTAATTTTTCTTAGGATGTATTTCTATATGTACCTGTGTGTAAGTATATGTGGGTACCTGAGATTTGCTTCACCTGCCCTTCTAGCATGACGCAAAGATGTTTACGTATTGTTGTACCTGAAGCAGGTTTGGGAGCTCAGCTGTCCTGACTTCCCAGCCAGTATGTGACCCCTCGACTGGAGAGTCACATGGGCTCTTTCTTGCACTCAGATTGTAGGACGTCACCTGCACCATGTGCAGTGTGCTGCTTCAAGGATACCCTTACTGCAGTGTGGCCTCAGGCCTCCTGCTTCAGGCAGTCTCTGAGAGATGGCAGAGATGGGTGTGCACTTGCTTGGGATCTGGGGACAGGTTTTCCTTATCTTCTGTAATTGTTAAGCTATTGTGTAATAGGACTTTTGTCCTCTTCCTCGAAGTGAAATAGCAGTTGCTACAATACTCCTTCCTGTGCCTGCTCCTATCGGCGCAGGGTGTTCATGTGCCGTGTGGCAGCAGGAAACATGCACAGTGCCACTGTAGATATCACAGGACATGGGCCACAGAGCAGTTGCTGGTGACTTTGGGTCACGTGCAAACAACAGATAGTGTACTGAGGAACTCTGCTGACAAAGAAATAGGTACATACAGGATTAGAAAGCAGGAAAGATAGAATTATAGAATGGTTTCTATTGGAAGGGACCTTAAAGACCATGTAGTTCCAAACCTCCCTGCAATGAGCAGGGTCACCTTCTACTAGACCAGATTGCTGAGAGCTCTGCCCAACCTGACCTTGAATGTTTCCAGGGATGAGGCATCCACAACTTCTCTGAGCAGCCTGTTCCAGTGTTTCACCACCCTCACAGTGAAAAATTTATTCCTTATATCTAGTCTGGATATTTTCATTTAAAACCATTACCCCTTGTCCTATTGCAACAGGCCCTACTAAAAAGTCTGTCCCCATCTTTCTTATAAGCACCCCTTAAGTACTGAAAGGCTGCAATTAGGTCTCCCCAGAGCCTTCTGTTCTCCAGGCTGAACAACCCCAACTCTCTCAGCCTGTCCTTATATGGGAGGTGCTCCAGCCCTCTGACCATCTTTGTAGCCCTCCTCTGGACCCACTCCAACAGGTCCGTGTCTTTCCTGTGCTGAAGACTCCAGAGCTGGATGCAGTACTCCAGGTGAGGTCTCATGAGAGTGGAGTAGAGGGGGAGAATCACCTCCCTCTATCAGCTGGTCACACTGCTTTTGGTGTAGCCCAGCACATGGTTGGCTTTCTGGGGTGCGAGTGCACATGGCCGGCTCATGTCTGGCTTTTTATTCACCAGTACCTCCAAGTCCTTCTCCACAGGGCTGCTCTCAATCCCTTCATCCTCCAGCCTGCATTGATAGTGGGGATTGCCTGCAACTCACGTGCAGGACCTTGCACTTGACTTTGTTGAATCTCATGAGGTTCACGTGGGCCCACCTGAGCTTGTCCAGGTCTCTCTGGATGGCATCCTGTCCCTCAGACGTGTCAACCACACCACTCAGTTTCCTGTCGTCTGCAAGTTTGCTGAGGGTGCGCTCGATCTTACTGTGTTTGTCATTGATGAAGATTTAAACAGCACTGGTTCCAGTACAGACCCCTGAGGGATGCCACTCTTCACTGATGGCGTTTCAAGACTTGCAGTTTGGGTGTAGGTGTTTAATAACTACTTGCATCTAACTTAGATGCATAAGATCTTATGAGAAACTATTTCTTAGCCTCCTTATACATCATTATTTCTTTCTTTCGCAAGCAGTTGCCCACCTGAGGTGGGTACATGAACACAGGCAGATTGGATATGCTCAGACACTGTTTTATTTAGGACTCAATAAGTGCACAAGGTTAACTGGGTCTGCATTAGGTGTTATGATATTGTGCAGAAAGTTTTTGAGCAGCTATTGCCTCATAGTAGTTGCCCACTTCATACAGCAGTGTCAACCTGGGTAAGAGGTCAATAATGTCTTAGGTGCCTGATGTGGACTTACTAGGAGACAGCTATTACACTAAGGAACTATCTGTATGGGTTCACAAAGATGGTATTACTGTTATCCCTGCTTAATGTGTGGACTTGGGGACCAGAGAGATTTTGACTTCTCTAAGCCAAAGTCACTCAGAAAGTCTTTGACAGAGCCCAGAAGTGACATCTATTCTCTAGCATCCCAGTATCATAACTGGCAGACAAACCTTTTTTTTTTTTTCTTTTTTTCTTTTTATTATTCTAATCTTTTGGAAAAGTTGTGATCCCTATTCTCATGCTTTCTGCTCTTTTACTGAGAAGAAAACAAATCACTTGTAGGGAATACAGAGGAAGGTGTAGATGGTTCATGAAACCGGCAAGAATAATGTTTCTTTCAGTGACTTTTCTTTCCCTCAAAGCATCTCCAAATCTTATTGCTTTCTGTAAAGCAGTTTTACAAAATAGTGAGTGAGTTGTATTATTTATTCTGTGAAAGGAAAGGGTTTTGTCTGGTTTTCATTCAAAGAGGAAGTAAGTCAGCTTTCACATCCTTATTTGGGGACATCTGCTTTAAAATCTAGATGATTAAAGTTGGAAATTAACTGGAATAGAGAAATTCAGTTCAGAAATGTATTAAGAGAACATTAAGGTTGGGATTTATACCCACAGCTAAGAGAAGATTCAGCTGTTGTGAAATTTCTACTCATTGTTAAACTAGTGAGACAAGACAAGTTTTTGGACAAGTATTGATAATGCAAGTATGAGATAATTAGGCTAAAATAGTGTACTGACGTGATAGTGAAAGAATGTGTCTGGCTTTCTTGGTTTGGGGCTTTGCTCACCTGCTGTTGCTAAAAGCAAGGAAAGGATGGAGAGAGAAGAATTCACCTTCATCTTTTCAGAAGAGGAGATGTAGTGGTTTAACGTGATTAATGATTTAATGGTTTAATGATCCAGAGCTATCCCAGCCAGAGCAAGTCACTTTGACTTCTGACCAGAAGGCTCCTCAGGGGAGTAAAGACAGAGGCTGGAGCTGTATGAACGCTGGTCCCACTGCCCACTGAGATCCCACGTGCTGGCTGGCAAAGGAAGATTCTCAGCTGGAGCCCATCTCTATGTCTGCGTAATCAAGGGCATTACATTAATGTAATGTTGCTAATTTCTCTGAGGAGGATCCAGTACAGGTGGAAGGATACCGTGTCCCTTCACTGGTATGGCGCTTCTCTGACCAACTGGGATCAGGAGCGAGGGTGGCAATGGCAAAAGCAGGGAGGGAGAACAAGGAGTGTAATCCCACGTGGGAGCTCCCCCTTCTGTGTATGCAAAGGAATAGAGGCTAAAATTCATGTCAAGACAGAAAAGAAGGGGCTCATTTCTCAGTGGGGTAAACTTAGGAGAGAGCATGAGAGTTTGTCTCTGAATGTCTATTTCGTTTTGCAGACATAATGAGTTGTAAATAGAGGTTTTGGATGAGTTTTTCTTTACAAATGAAGACTCTTCTGTAACTGTGCACTATTTACCTGTACAATAACAACACCCTGTTCTGTACAGCTGTTTGAAATGAGTAGAACTGATGTTGAAAAATGAAATTAAAAAATCACTAAATTAACTGCATAACATTCAGATCAATATAGCTTTCTATAAGCAGAAGAGCAGGTGGTACTCTGGTTCATAGCAACCAGTTGGTCAATGGCTACTGGTACGTTATACCACCAGATAGAGGTATGAAAATGCCAAGGAAATATCTTATTTTTTTGAAATATCATAATGAAATTCCATCTAGAATGGATTTCCCACAGGGGATCTTAAACTAGAAATCCAGAGATACCTAGACATATCTTTAAACAAAATGAGCAAAAAAACCCCCAAAACAAAACGTGTTTGTATTTCATGTAGGGGGAAGTAAGTGTTTTTCCAAATACGCATTATTGCCAGAAAGATCCATCTCAGGAAAGTAGATACTGTAACCACTTCGCTGTGTGAAAGTGCTTGTTTATTATGGTCTCTATGAGCCTTTTTTTTGACTATGTTTACAGAATAAGAAATTCTGCTCTCAAAGCCTTAAAAGCTCTGGTCCTAGTGAATGCATGAGGATAATGCTGCTAACAAAAATAACTTCCTTTTTTTGACCCATTGCATCTTTATATCCTTTTGAGTGATTAGTGTTAGCATCATTGTCCACATGTATTCATGCGCAGGAGCATTTAATCTCAGTTTTCCTGCACCGAGTAACTGTGCATATGTGATCACACAGTTGCTGTCACGTTAAAAGATGGTGAAATGACTTCTGCCCCAAGTATTCTCCTGCCAATTACTCTTTTCTGGAGTGTATTCATATAAATGTTCTTTTCGACTTCCTTTATTTAATAATGTATAAGCTGTTACATCCTGCTATTGAAATTATTTTTTGCTTAATATTGAATGAATGTAATATACATTATACACATTAATATAATATGCATTATACATGGGTACTAGTGCTTGTTGTTAGCTACTGTTTTACAAAAAGCCAAAAATGAATAGGGACTTACCAAGTTGCATAATTCTTGATGTCTGCCTCAAGCATTGTAACCTGCTAGTGTCAAAATAGAAACCTGCGTGGTTATTCTTGCAAAATAAGGATAAAGGAGTAAACTACCAAAAATGCATTGCAACACTGGCAAAGATACATAATCAAAATATATTCTCAGCTATATTTAAAAAAAATACTGGATTGACCTTAATAGTATATTCATATATGAAGTGAGAAATACATTAGTTCTGAATAAATTTAGCAAATTCTATTTTATGGAACAGAGAGTTTTCAGAATATAAATTGTACAGTTCATTGGTCAGATTGATTTCTTTGCATTGTGGTCAAAACTATCTTTTGGATGGTTTGTGAGTAACATCCTGATGAATATATTTTTCATTCTTGTGTCTGCAAAATAATAGTTGTTTTTTATTTATACAAGAAGCCTAATCAAAATAGCATATAATGTAGCTCTGAACCAGATAAGGATGTAATATTTTTGGAAGAAATTTTATGTTTATTAAGCAACAATGATTTGCCTTTACTTTTGTGTTTAAGCATTTATTATTTTCATCTTGTTTTCCAGAGACACTTCATTACAATGCTGTTTATTTTATTGCTACTGGAGCATTACAAAAATATCTGTTACTTATAAATAGGAACTTGACATGGGTTATACTTCTGACCAAAACTGAAAATAAACTCTCATTAGATTATGGTGTCTCACATAAGAAATTGTTAAGATAATTTATGGTCTTATGAATGAACTACCTTTTCAGCTGAGAGAACCGGGAAAGGGCAAAGGCAACACAGCTTGTTTTTCTACTGCACCCCGTTTGTAGGCAACTGTACTGCAGACGAATATGCAATAAAGAGAAACAAAGTCTGAAAGTTAATACCCCAGGCGCCAAACACATGTCTGTGAAAGTGGAATGCAAGCAGACATTTCTATGTGCAGTACATTAATTCCTAATAGGCTATTTCTCTTTCAGAAAGGTCAGATTATTGGACGGAACAGAATCCAGTCTCATGCGATGTATCGCCTGCCTTGGTGTGCGCAGAGTAACAGCATAGCTGTGTTTCCTTGCTGTGGGGTTAACACCCCCCCAGTAAGTGATTAATACTTCTGCTGGTAAGACATGGACAACTCAACAAGTCAAGCCTATCAGAGCTGGCTGCCTACAAATCTGGCTTTTTATACTGCCAAAATGTTCTCAGCTGCAACGTGCCGGGTGTCCCCCTAACAACAGAGGGATAGGATACCAAGGAGGGTGTGTGCCCAGAGGATCATACCCTGCCTGGTGTTTTGTTCCATATGGCACTTCATTTTTCAGTCTCCTGCTTCCCTTTTTAATTGCTGATGTGATGGAAAACGTCAGGTTGATAATTCTAGTGTCTGAAGCCCTTGAGGTTATACCATGGGAAGCCGAGCCTGGGCAGAGGCAGGGGGAGGGTCACTAGTGTGTTTCTGGCCCCCAGGGGACAACGGAGTCACTTAGCAGATGATTCCCCCATCCTGGACAAGTGCACAAATCGCTGCCAGCTGCAGGGGCAATTTCAGGTTGTGGCCAACTCGCCAGCAGAGACCACCAACCTGCATCACTTGTAGCTACCAAACAGCTGAGAAAATGCAGCAGCTTTGCAGTGCTGTCACCCACAGCTGAACTTACAGAAGAATCTGAGAGTTTAAAAATAATAAGCAAGTCCTGGAGTCTTTGACTCTTTTGGGACACATTTTATTTCTAAATCGGTGCTCTTAATTTAGATTTTGGACTAATTTATACTGCTCTTTTCATATATAAACAAACAACTGCACAGCTCATAACTGTGCAGGACTGCAGTTTGCAGTTCTGATTTGTCAACATTCCTCTGGGTTTCAAAAGTAATTTTTCTCAACTAAGAAGTACAAAATTTGGTCATAAAGCTAAGTTTAAGTAGGATTTAAATTATAATTAACAGGTAGTGTAGTAGTATTAGATTAATTTTTGTCAAGGGAAGCTGTGTGGAAGAAGAATAATTGAGCCTGGAATTTCTCACTGCCTTTGTTATCCAAATATTTGACAAAAATAAAGATTGATCTTTAGATAAGTAAGCGATTTATTTCAAGAAAGAAATTGGTAACATACAATGTGATTTTGTGTTTCAGTGATCCTTCAGAACTGATTTCTGTACAAATATATAATCAGTATATACAGCTCGTGATTAGCATGGTTTTCATAGTAGAGATTTCACATAATTGTGATTATTATTTTTATTCAAATTTTTCCTTTACCTTTCTCAGAACTAAGTGAGAATCCTAAGTGATGAATGGAAGATTTTATGCAGGTGATTCTTGTAAAAAATGAAGTGTTTTGTACCACGTGGTGAGAAAAAAGGTTGTGAAGAGTATCTAATAAAAATATGATCATACCAGGGAGTTTGTCAGCTGAGTCTTGTTGACTCAGATTGTACTGTCAACTATGAGAATTTTAAGGGAGGAGGACAAAAGCAGGTTCTGGAATTTATACCTGACATATTTTTCTTACCCATTATCCCTTTAGGAAAGAGTGAAGTTTGTGCTTTACAAAGGTGCAGGATGTGAAATCTCCAGATGTTCAGAAAGATGTATTTTAGTGTTGAGTGGAAATGCCCTTCAAAGGCTATTTCCTTCCCTTGAACAACAAATGCTGTCATCAGCTATTTTTTATTAGCCTGTGAATTATGATCCTATCAAGGGAATGGAGCTCTGGTTACAAATGTACCTTTAAGCCTAGCAACAGACATGTATCATGAGCAAAACTAGTCCCCTTGCAGTGTTATAGAGTTGTTTGCATAGTCCATGCTGGGTCAAGACTCATCTCTGTAGGATATAGCTGAGTCTTAAGCACCCATGACATTGGCTGTGGTTGTAATGCTTTTGTTGCTGAGAGGAAACATAGTAATTCCTAGAATACGTAGTTTGGAAATGTAGGAAGAGTGGAAATGACAGATGCTCAATCAGCAGTAAAAAAAATTCCACTCTTGTTTCTTGGCTTCACTATATATTTAGAGAGAGAGAGGATAATCTTTTGGGGAAGCAAATCAGTATATTATGGTGATGTTATTCTAGAGAAAAAATTATGCTAGTGTGTAAAAAAGTGGAAAATAAACATAGGAACAACAGATTTGAAACAAATCCGGTTCCTAATTTCAACCTCCAAATAAGACTGCTCAGTATGTTATGTTTGTATTTCTTTAGTAACACAATGGATAGGATAAGTTACTATTCTTAGTTCCACTATTTTTAATTCTTAGTGTAGCAATCTAAACAGTTTAATTCCTTGCTGTTCACACTTTTAAAATATTTTGTAAGAGTTACCATTTTTTTTATTTTGCCCTCAGGCTATGTGTTAACCTCTTTGCTCTCTCAATGTACATTAGTCTCTGTAGCTCTTTCATCTTCTCTGTTGCTCTTTGCTGAATTCCTTCCAATTTGTGGCTGTCATTCCAGTATTGAGGTATCCAGATCTGTATACAAAGTCATACAAGAAACATCAGCATATCTTAGTTCTGTACCAAAAAGCTTATAAACATTTTGACATTCAATCTCAGTTCTAGTAGGCCTGCTCTTTCTCAAAGGGTTTAGCGTTATTATTTCTTATATTCATTTTTTTCTAAACTGAGTCTGGTTTGCTTGTTTTCCACTAGAATTTTTTTTTCACCAGAATTTTTTATCTTATGGTTTTGTTTGTGAACAATGATGAGTTTTGATGTTTATGTTGCATCTCATGCATCACCAGAAGCACCATCCTTTGATGAGCACAATGGTGAGATTTAGACTTCACACATGTTGGAGTGAGTTCTTAGGAGGGCCGTGAAGATAGTCAGAGGGCTGGAGCACCTCCCATATGAGAACAGGCCGAGAGAACTGTAAATGTTCAGCCTGGAGAAGGCTCCAGGGAGACCTTATGGCAGCCTTCCAGTACTTAAAGGGGGCTACAGGAGGGATGGGGAGGCACTCTTTGTCTGGGAGTAAGGACTATAAGTAAGGAGTAGGATACTCCCTACAAGTAGGGAGTAAGGGGTAGGATAAGAAATAATAGTTTTAAGCTGAAAGAGGGTAGATTTAGGTTAGCAATTAGGAAGAAATTTTTCACTGTGAGGGTGGTGAGGCACTGGAACAGGTTGCCCAGGAAAGCTGTGGATGCCCCATCCCTGGAGGTGTTCAAGGCCAGGCTGGATGAGGCTTTGAGCAACCTGGGCTAGTGGAGGGTGTCCCTGCCCATGGCAGGGGGGTTGGAACTTGATGATCTTTAAGGTCTTTTCCAACCCAAACCATTCTATGATTCTATGATTCTATCATTTCTAAAGAGAAATCCTGTGCTGCTTACTCCTTTCTTCCGTATTTTAAATTAGGAAACTAGATACAGTCTTTCCACTGATCTGTGGGACATTCACAAACCACTCCAAATTTGGTATACAACTTTGTAGTGCTTCCTGGTCTTTCAGGAGGTTTGCTGTCTGCAGTCAAACCAAAGCAAAGACCAGTACACAAATTAGAAAATAAAGAAAAGGGACAGCTGCTCTCAGCTCTTCATGGACTCCTCTTCAATGAGCCAGAGGTGACAGACCCTGACAGCAGTCAGAGCCACCGCCTGCAGACTGACCCTGCCCTTCCAAGCTGATGGAAAGCAACCCAAAAATCCCACCTGGGATAGCTACAAGCAGTCATGCTGGCACCGCCTTTGATGAAGTGCTCCTTTGCTGTCAGTCCCCCTACCATAATAAAGCAGTTAACTGACACAAGGAAGTAACGAGCACGGCAGACAGCTTTCCCCAGCGTTACAGCAGTGTGGTGAAATGTGCTCCCACGAGATGTAGGGATGGCCATGAACCTCCTTATTCTCAGGGCTAAATGCAAAACTCCTTCCTTTGATTCAGTACTTGCCTAAGACTCTCATATGCAACAAACAAGTTATTTATTCCAGTAGCTGGAAGGGGAGAAAGAGGGTTTGTGTTTGTTTAAGTATTTTGGTTGTACTTTGTTAAGGTTGTGGGGGTTTTGTGCTCACCCAAACAAACAAAAATATTCCAAAATACCCTGGTTAACCAAGTAATTTAGTTAACACTTCAATAAAGGTTTAATATAACTCACCCTTTTTGAGGAAACATCTTTTTCTACAAACTAAATGACCCAGTTCAGGTCCTCAGCTGATAGGAAAGAGGGCCTAAATGTCAGGATTGCGTGAATCACATCATCCACAAGCAAGCACAGTGCATGGGGCTGCTGGGTGAGTTATCCATCATCTCTCTGCTCCCTGCTGTCGGTGCCCACTGGGGACTTCACCCTGGGTGCAGGTTAGGGCACCCACCAGCACCTGCCTGGTCAGGGAGCTCTGGGCATGGAGGTCTCCAGCCTCACGTGGGGAGAGGGGAGAGCAAGCCTTCATTTCACTTGGGAGGGCAGATGTAAGGTCAGAGCTCTGACTCTCATCTGTAGGGCTGTTTTCTAATGTGCTGATTTTGACTTTGTTGTCAGGAGTAGGAATGATGCAACTACTCAGAAATGTTGAAGCAAAAAATCCCTGTCTTTAAAAGTAATTGCTTCCTCCCTTTGTAAAATGCCTTCTCTTTAAGCACTGTGAATAATTGTAATTAATCCTTAATTCACATTGCTGTATCTATGTTACATTGCTATGTTTACTTAGATGTAAAATGCATTATTCTTGACAGGGTAATGGCATCAGTCCACCCAGTCTCTGTGACAGGCACAGGCAGCTCTAAACTAAAACATTAGGCAGTGTTAAAAAGCTACTTAGATGCCAATATGTTAATTAATTAATCACAGACATGTTTCAAAGCATTCTTCATACCTCAGGTGGGGCTCCTGGGCTATTATGAAATGCCAAACTTCCCTTGGGGCTTTGAGGATTGCACTTCTAGATTCCTCAGAAGTTCAGGGAAGTTAAAAGGGTATGTTTTTGGTGTGAGTCACTGAACTGAGGTTGGAGATAAAGATTTCTTATTTTGTTTTATATTGGGGGAGGAGAGCAGTAATCAGACAGCAAGCAAGCATTTCAGGAAGGAACTAGGTGGAGGGCAAAGATGTATTTTTTCTGACCCTATAAGCCTACTTTTCTGAACTAATTTTATTTTTAATTTAAATTTTTTAGTTCAATTTTTAAATTTGCTTAATTTTAAGTTCAAATCTTTGGTATACATCAGCTAGTCTTCTCTCAACTTCTGGGGAGAAACCCATGGTTATCCTTTGTGCCAAGCTCCTTGTGCATCAAAGCCTAAGTGAATATAAGCAACTTTTACTGTTCAGTACCAAGAACTTGGAAACAATGCATTTCCTCCCCTGTTTTTGCAAACAAAGCATTATTTGGTGTTTTTTCTTTTTTAACTTTTTTTCCTGTGAGATACCTGCAAGGTTGTATCTGTAGATCCTCTCATCTCCATTTTTTTTTGTAGTAAAAGAGGAGATGCCTATCAAATAACTTAATTCCACTTCTATGGAGCTCTGGCTTGGACAGGAAATATCACGAGACTGGGGGGGGGGGGGGGGGGAGCAAGGGGGTAAGACTTAATGATTATAAGGAATTCCTATTATTTTGTAAGCCACAGAGCTTTAGCATGGGCGTGTGTTGGAGAAGTGTAACCCACTAAGGGAAGCTCCTGAGCTCTGTACCTCTCTGGTCAGCCCTGTGCCATGAGTGCAAGATAACACCTGAAAGGCATCCTTGGTGAGGTTCGGTGAGACTGACACCTGAAAAGGACCATGCCGACCAGAGGCTGGAGTGTGTTACAGGGCTGAAAAAAGCTCTCAGCAGGCTTGAGCTGAGAAAAAGCGGCTGGTGATGTCTGCATGCAGAGAGTGATCCGCACTGTCGCCCACTGCCTCATCCCAGCCTCTCGCACCAGAGGAAAGAAGTTAGTGAGCTGTGGGCCACCTGATCTGCCTAAAACTTTCACTTGAATTGGCAGAGAGAGTAAGTGTAATGGAATTTTTTAAAGGGTTGGGCAACTCTGTTTATATCTGACTCACATTGCATGTACATTCATGAAATGTAAAGTGATTGCTGGATTAGATACAGAAGTGCCTCGCATGTCAGGACAAAGCTAGTACTATGTGGCATGTTAGCGTGAGGGAAGGTCACTCAGTTTCGAATTTTTTCTAATTACTATTCCCACTCGGTATCTCATGCTTTACCTGCGGCAAAGTTGTGTAATGCCTTGGGAATGCTGTTCTGCTTTCCCAGCGAAGGTGCAGAGGAAAGACAGTGTTCAGAGAACCCCTCCTAAGTCCTGCACAACTCAACCTGGAATATGTTCAGGCAGGACTTTGGGAGTACATCCAGTACTGCACAGATATCACTGATGGAGCAAAAGATATCCAAATAGTTGGTCTCTTTACTCTGATTCAAAGGGTTCTCAGCCCACTGGAGAAATGAGAAAAGCAGGAAAAGTTTTTCCTCCTTTGGAAACTTTATGAAAGCTCCTTAGAATGAGGTCTTTGAGACCCACTTGTGCAGTTAAGATGCTTTGTGAAAAGTGCCTTGTTTCTGAAGAAGGAAAACTTCAAAGAACTTCAAATATTTTGGTTGAATTCTTCTAAGATTTCAGTTGATGGTTTAAAAATATATCATTAGGAAAGGGGGAAAAATTCAGATGAATGTTGGTGTGAAACAAGAACAACCTTTCACCTGGATTTGTTCTGCAATAATCATGGGAATATGGGCATAAACTCTAACTAATATGGAAAGGGGGTGGCTTACTCAAAGCCTTATAAATAAAGAACAAAGGTATCGCAATGGGATCTTTAAACTTGGTAGAGTATTTAGTAACCAGGAAAGATTTGGCAAGGATCTCTTATTTACATTCTGCTGGATTCAGCTGTTTTTAGCTATACTTTGTTACTTGCAGCTGAAATTACTAAACGCAAGTTCACAAGGCTGCTCTTCTTTTATTGATTTTAGAATTGATGGGAATTATGTGTGTTCTTGAGTATGGTAGGAGAATATCCTGGATTAAAATGTTAAACAAATAGTCTAATAAAGAAATTGACCCTTTTTTCCCCCCCTCTTTTTTTTTCTTTTTCCTCTTCCTGTTGTGGTGGTTGCAAAAGAAGCATACAACACATACAGGTCTACCAAAAACTCAGAAGTTAAATAATGTAGAAGGAAGGGACAAAAAAAACCCCACCCTTCTGCTTTATGTAGGCAAATTTTGGCTTTTAATAATGTATTTTATTTAACTTTTCTAGAACTGTGCTGCCAAGTGGCCATTAATTTACAGAGCTGTGATGCACTTGAATGCAGTGGAACAGCTTGTTTTGAAAGAAACTCCAGAACAAGATTTGGTTGTATGTTACTGGAGAGATGTGTGTTTTCTTTCAGTATCACCAGGCAATCAGAGTTTCTATGGGCCTGGTGTTAACAGAGTTATAACAGCATGAAACTTGAATAATATGGTGATGAATGAGCCTGCAGTTGGGGAAAAAAAAAAATCGTGTGCTTTGGAACAGAACAGCATTTGGTAGCCAAGGAGGATCCTGCCACTATATATGGTCACTGTTTTGTTCATGTTCATTCAGGAAGAGCCACACCTTAGACACTTCTCGGCTTGACATGGTGACAACTGACTGTCACTTTACTGTGTATGTGGGAAGAGCACTCTGATTTAATATTCTGATTTGGATATGCCTGTTTGAGTGTTGCAGCTTGTGTTATTTTTGTTTGAAGTTTGTGATCACAAACGTGAATTGAATTTCTGCACCTCTGCCCGTTGGCATTGGTGGAATGGGGTTTCTCAGAAACCATCTCTGAATAATTCTGGAAGGATTCATATCTGCAGCATAACTGCTTATTTACACTAGTAAAAAGTCTGGCTTTATGGATAATTCATATCTTTACCTGTTACTTAAATCTTTATGCATTCTTTCCATTGATAAAGACTGGGAGACCACAAATTCCCTGGAAGCCAAGAGGAAATACCCATTGGTATAGTGGAGTTGAGGATTAACTTATTGTCGCTAAACACAGGCAGAAAAGCAGATAGATATTACATAATTATCTACATTACTCTTCAGAAGTGGCCTTGAGGACATAAGCTGATGCCATTTTGGTTTTTCTTGTGCATTTGCCTGTGCTTGACTCTTTGAGCCTGGCAGACACACGGGGTCCTGCACACCATAGCAGCATGTTCTGGCTGTTCCTGAGCTGGGGCTTTGCACTTCATGTTGGTCATGAGTGTGGCATTGCCAATGGCCTGCAAAGACAGCCTATATTTACCTGTCATAGTTCTCATATTGGTTATAGGATGAACGCAGGTCGGAAAAAGTTTTATCTTCTGTTCTGCAGCGCTCTCATTACTGTCTGATCTTCCCAGTTGCCCTTGGTCTTACAGAAATCCAGCAATGGTGCCCTGTTGCTGAAATGGACCTTGACTTCATAGACTTCATCTCCCTAGAGCGTGGCTAAGGGCCACAGTAGAGCAACACTTGGAAACAGCAGGCTTCTGCCTCCAAGATCAGGGTCAGAAAGTCCGTGTTTAAAAGGATAGGTGAAACATTCCAGCAGAACTTGATTTTACTGCAGTGCCAGCCCTGCAGAGAGCAGCATAAGAAGATGGACTACTTCTCTGGGTAATATTTCAAGTGACTTCTTGCATTAGTTTAACTGACAAGACACAGAATCAGCTCACTGATTTTTCTCCTGCCTGAATGGATTTTTCTGGGGAAACGTGACAACCACATGTCTTCCAAGTTTGATCAGAGCCTGTATCCAATGCATCTAACAAGCATCCAGAAACACTGTTCAGTTCTAAGAGTGAGTCCTATAGACTTATGTAGTCTATGCCCTGAAGACTTGCACCTTTATTTGGGTTGTATTTGCATTGTTATAAGGTCTGTGAGACCAAAGCAAAAAACTCTGTAGCTGTGTTAACCTTCAGAGGTTCCCTTACATCAATAGAGTATGGGGGTACAGAAACAGCAAGATGATGGGCTCCGTACCTGATGGTGGGGTATGGCCTGGCAGGGTTGTGTCTGTTGCTCCTGGTTGGCAGCAGATATGGGAACCTACCCTTCCCCTGGTCTCAGTTGTGTAGTATGGCTGATTAGAATAAACCACCATTTCTTCTGAATTGATTGTGTGGTCTGCGTGAGTTTCTCATTTATATCCATATGGAGTTCAAAGGCCTCTTCCCTGTTCAAAATTCTAGCAGAGCCTCTTTTTGCCCATTTATCCTGCCATGGCAATGTCATGTCTTCCAGGGTGTGTCCACCCAGCATTTTGGTTGTGATCAGGAATGTTTTTTGAAGCAAACCTTCCAATCACCACCACTTGCTGTGCTTTGATTGAGCTGCAAGTCTTGGCGTAGATGGCTTGACTGAACAACTTTTGCATGAAGCTAAATCTTTTGCTATTCTCCAGGAGTACACCTAGTGGGCCATAGGGTCAGGCTAAATCCAGAGTAAATCTTGCGCAAATGTTGTGGTTGCTGGGTCCTCAAGCAGTGACTCTCTTACTCTACAAATCTGTCTCTGTTAGGTCACAGGGCTTACAAGCAGAAATCTTCCCACTGTTGAGTTTCTTTCCACTTTCTGCAGCTTCCTTCCAGTCATTCCAGATTTCTCCTTGCATTCTTCAAATCCTTCCTCAAAATCTGACTTCTTTACATTTTTCTTCTACTATCCCTTTCTAATCATGAGCAAGCTAGCCCTGAACATAGGGAAACATGAAGTAGACCACAGGGTAACCAAAAATCCGTGGGCCTGGTGTCTGCATTGTCTGTGAGGAATTAACAAGCAAGACAAAGGTAAGGGCTGGGCTCTGAAGAAGTTTTCTATCTCCTGTTCCCAGTCCTCAACAACCAGGAGATCTGCTCTCTCAGGTGGATGGATGTTTTTATATTTTTTTCAAGTATGTGTATTTTATTAAATTCAAAAGGAGTTAGTTTAAAAATAGGATACAGCACTCTGGGTTGAGGTCTCTGTTAGCCAATATACACACAGAAGGGCGTGTATGCGATTCCTACTGTCCTGCATGACCAAAGTGTACATATTTTTCCTGAGGGAAAAGCAGCCAATCCAGTGATGTTGAAGGTGGCTGGGATTCAGTTTCTGCTCCTGAAAATGCTGGCGTGTATTTAACCTTGTGCATGGGAGTGGTATGGGTGTGCATTGCCTACATATACACTTTGGGACTTTCAGGGAAACAAGGTGCTTAGCTAGTTAAGGATGAGCATGTGCACATAGAGCAAGAATGATTAAACTTAGCTGTGTGAAGGCCTCCTCCCTCTCCTGGTCTTTTTCCCCCCACATTTTGTCTGCAAAAGTGCATGAACAACTTCCAAGCTGACTAATGTGCTCTGGGGATTGTGATTATTTGAGATCTCTATACTTCCCAAGTTCTGGAGGCAATTATCATTTGGCCTTATCCTTCAAAGTGTGCTTGCTGAGTATGGAGCTCTTATAACTGCATGCCTCTGAGATTTTCCTTACATAACTCCCAAGTTATGAAAATACAGTGTTTAATTTTTACGGGCGATTAGATTGTTTGGTCTATTGTTTCCTGTTAAATTCACCACATCAAATTCCATCCCATGGGAACTAAAGCCAGTCAGTAACTGAGATGAGGATTTAGTCCATTCTTTTCTGATTAAATTAGGATATTTCACATATTTGATAGTGCATCTGTTAAAGGGACAAATTCCGTGCAGTGTGTTGGCCACTACTTCTGTATTAAAACCTTACTGTAGATGTGTTAGGATTCCTATTCAAAATTGTCAAATGATTTAACTTATAAAAAAAAAAAACACAACATGTTTTTTCTGTACTCATTGATCTTGTCTTTTGATGCCATGCCTATTGTGCTACAATCCATCTGGAAAATAGCCTGTGATTTTTCTTACGGCAGGAAATAGTATTTATGGCTCTACAATAATGTTTTACAGTGTATATGATCAAAAGATTACCAACTTCATCTTCACATCAAGTCCAAACAATAACAGAAGCTATCAGGGTACTGTGCTTTGTTTCACAGTTTCTCAGGAATATGCCTAAAATTCTGCCTTCGTTAGGTATACTTTCCACACTGCATGGTTGGAGATCTGAACAAATGTGCTACAGCCTGAGAAAGAACAAAACAAAGTGTAAAATGAAATAAATACAGTAGTGAAATACATCTCTAATGAACAGCTTTAATTGATGGAACTCTGCCTATATGTTGCCCTAAAAGGAGGAATATGTTGAGCAAGGGTGAGCAGGAATACTTGTAGCTCCTTTAATCTTAAGTTATATAGTTTCCAGGTATCTGAGTTAGGGATGGATAGTCAAGCAGCAGCTTTTTCTTACAACATAAAGAGTGGAGCTCATTGCCACTATGTATTTTAGAAAAAAATGGATAGCAAGAGTCAACAATTCATGTAAAATTTCAGGTAGGCAAGTGCCATATAACGGTATCTTGAGAGATGGTAGCAACGAGTGCTGGAAAAAACCTCAGGCAGTGAAGTAATCTACAGTTCTCAATGGTTAGGATAACTTCAGTGGGAAGCAGAATCTTTACATCAGTCTTGGGTATCTTTTTTCCTTAACATATTTAGTGGTGGTACTAACTGGGGATAATGAACTAGCTGGAGTAGGGATCTGGTTGTGTACTGACAAGTTCAGTGTTTTCTTTTCATTTTCCTTTCCCTTCCGTCTACAAAAACGTGTCATTTTGATTCTGCTGAGAGGAGGGTTTTGTGCAGGCTTCATAAGAAGCATAATTTATTGGTGTAGCTTCTGACGGGTGAAGCTGAATGAAGCCCTCTCTTCAAGGATGCAAGAAAACTAGCATTAACTCTCGCCTCTCAGGCTTTCTTGCTGGCAGTAAAGATCTACAGTTAAACTGCACACAATATGGCTTTGATTAAAGCCCCCTGAAATATAGTCTAGCTGTTCTAAAAGGAATTTGGTTTCTTATCCCTTATTTTCTCGATAATATAATATTTACAGTCGTGGAGCCGTTTTAAAGTAAGAAATCAATGTTGTCTAATATCAGTAGCTGAGTGATGACACCATGGTGAGGCCATTCCAGTTATGGAGTCCTTGGGAAGCTAAGGGACTGAAGTACCAAAGAGCCCCCTTCCTCCAGGGTATTGAGGTGGCAGGAACATGCTCTGCAAGTGCTGTGGCTTCTCTTTCCCCCTTGTAGCAGAAGGGAAGATGAAACAGTGCACAGAAACTAGGGGTCATAGTGTCTGTCCTCGGCTTCAAAAAGCTTCAAAGCCACCACTTGTGTGACTGTCACACAACATGTTCAGGCACAGGTAGGAGTTTCTCCCTGAGATGTGATACCTGACAGAAGGGAATAGGTAAGCACACAGCTTTTTCCTTCACTCCTTCTTGTACCTGTCCTGGTCTCAGGAAGAAAGTTAACTCTGTCTCAGCTGAAACCAGGACAGTGCCTTATTTACACCTCTGGAAATTGGGCTTCAGAGTGAAAATGGTGGAAACAGATGTTCCCCATATAGGACTATGGGGCTTACCAGTTGCACTGTATGGGGAGACTGACTCAGTCTTGATTGTTGCAGTGACCCGGGCTGCACAGAATACCCCGGACTCCTTGCAGAAATTAGTATAATTGGGGTGGAAGCTGCCTGAAGCCTCCTGGAAGTTGATGAATATAAAAGGCACCTTTTTTGTAGAACAAATATAAAAAATCTAAAGTGGCAGTGGCTGTTGGCCATGACATAATGCATGTACATTGAAGGTCGTGTAGGACATGAGCTGTATAACTGCAAGTGTTTCACAAGGGGCTAGAAGCGAGGAATAGGGTGTGTCTGGGTGTGGACTGGATAAAACAGTGTGTAGGCAGTGCAGCCGGGATACCACAAAAGCAGGCAGAGACCACTGGAGAAAGCCAAGAATGGTCAAATGAGCTTCAGTAATGGGGCCCTGAGAGGAAAAAAAAAAAATAAAAGGAAAAAAAGGTCATGCTTTTTGGTTGGAGTGCTGGCTGGTGAATAAAAGGCTTGGAATAAAGAGCAAAGAAATTCCTTCTTACTGTTTGATGATTGTATTAAGAGAAATACAATTTAATGCCCATTTTCAGTAAATAAACAGGGTTGCTACCCTGTTTATACACAATTCAATCTTCAGTTTCCTCAACAAAAACAATCTGAACGTTAGCTAAAGACTGGCCCAAAGGGGTAATCGTAGTCTCTAATGGGAATAAATAGAGGGTAGGCAGTGCTCTTTCAACCTGCTCTTTGAAGAGCAAGCTGAATACAGCCGTTAGGAAAGGTAAAGGTACACAAATATTTACCTCTTAGGTCTCTATTCATGATGGTTTCAACCCTATTGTACTCAGTTGTTGCTTTCGCTCCTTCAGAGATTTGCATCCTGACGTGTGACCTGTGTTCGAAAGCTGTTATTCATGAACCCGGTGGCCATGCACCCTCACTGGGTGTTTTGAATGAGCAGCAATGGCAAGTTGCTTTTGCCGTACTGGCAAAATCTTGCACATTGTCCCAGCTCTGGGGCAGCTCAGAATTCAGCCCTGGATCAACCCAGGGCTCCTGTTATTGATTCACATGCTGGGAGCCCATGGTAATGCCAATGGAGGATTAGGGCCTCATTGCAGTAATTGCTGGGTAGAAAGTGTCATCTTTTGGAAATGCCTGTTGGCAGAGCTGCCTTTCTCCTTCACCTGCCCTGTAATTAAGATACAACAGGGAAAGGTCTTATGAAATAACTGTTACTTTCACGTTGCGCCTGTCATGTAGCTTGATGATGGTAAACCATTTTACGGGATTAATTCAGTGTAATCTTGTATTTGCAGTTTTGTGAGATTAGCAAGAATAGTATATTTTTTTAACCAAAGTAGGCAGGTGGTCTAGGATTAAAGTGAAGAACAGGAATTCTGCTCCAGACAGACCAGCCTGAAGGAACAAACTGCGTTGTTGTGGAGGATTAATTTCCTCCTGGGAATGTGCAAGACTGAGGTGAAAACGTACTTTAGGCGAAGAAAGGAGTCAGGCCTTTGGTTCACTGGTGATGTCTCTCATTTTGTGCAATGTCTCTCATTTTGTTTATCCTATCACTGAGGGCCCTGCATGGAGCAGATCAGGGCTGTTGGCTCTCGGAGGAGAGTCTGGGGAGGCGGGCAGCAGGTCTGCAGGCAGGAACTGATCTCAGGTGCCACTGCTGATCCCCACGTGGCAGCCAACAAAGGCCCTATTAAGAGAGGACAAGGAGGCAGGGCTGCGGCCGGGGCAGAGGAACATGATAGCAGCCTCTTGAGGCCAGGGAATCTGTAAAATAAACCGCCTGGCAGCGTGAACGTGGAGGTGAGGAATGTGAAACCGGAGTCAAGTTATTTGGGAGCAGCACCCGTCCAGCGCTGCGCAAGACGTTGCTGGCCAGCAGAAGTGGCGTATCT
The DNA here is from genome assembly GCA_011057875.1 of Pterocles orientalis. NCBI lineage: Eukaryota > Metazoa > Chordata > Aves > Pterocliformes > Pteroclidae > Pterocles > Pterocles orientalis. Next base: position 438,617 of record WKFP01013990.1, on the reverse strand, counting down.
GGTTATAAAATATAGTGTCAATGAGACAAACTCTTTGTTGGTATAAATAACTTAAACTCTAGTCAGATCAACTGCCCACTTATACCCGGGAATGTGGGCAATATATGAGGCTCACTGGCCATTGCCTGCCCACCTTCCCTACCCTGGGTCCAGCTGGGCTGATAAACTTTGGCAGCTGGAATCAGTGCAGTCTCTGAAACCCACTTATGGAGGCATGTGGCAGAATGACTGCTGCATCCTGGCCAAGGCTGTGCTTTCTCCTACTTGTGGTTATGTCCCAGACACATTCTTGGGCCGTTCTACCCAAGGATGAGGTTTAAGGCAGAATCAAGGCTGTGCTTGCTGAGAGCTGTGGGCCTTAATTTCTCCCTTGTGCTTTGTTTTGGCTCTTGCTTTCAGCCTTTTTGTACTGATCATAATTACATCTCTTGGGTTTTCCTTCTGCCAGGTCAGGTCAAGCCCACCACAAGTACTGGTGCTGGCATAAAAGGAGCTTATGGGTCCAGGCAGCTAGAGGGGATAGGGGCAGGAGAAGGGCACTGCCCCTTTCTGGGGAAGCATGTTCCCAAACGTGCCCCTGCTGCTCCCCAAACTACTACTTCAGGGGTGGTGTGTCCCGGCCTCAGTAACCCACCTTATGGCTATACTCTGTGGATGACTTCTAGAAAGAGAATGTACCAATAGTTTGTGCAGAAAAAGCTGCTGATCAGAAGGCAGGAAAAAGGTTAAAATGCAGAAATGGCTTTGCAACTGCTATCCTGTGGAGCAGGCAGCGGGTCTGGTCTCATGCTCCTCAGTTCTGCTCTGGCTCTACAAGATCAGCTGCTGATAAAACAGCCCAAAACAGCTGAAAATAACGTCTGGTGCATTTCAGGCAAGGGTAATCAGAGAAAGAAATTAAAATTAAACTGGAATTGGACAGTCGGTCTTCCCATCCATCCCCATGTTGTGCTATTTCACCCTTAAAAAACTTTCAGTGCCAAGTGTTAAAGAATGTTGCAATTTAGCAAAAAGAAAAGAAGGACCAAAAAGAACAAGTTCCTTTTGATGAAACCAAGCAAAACATATGGTAGGCAAAGCCTGTTCTAACAAGCAAGTCTTCATAGCTGAGAAATTTTGTACAACATCGACTTTTTTTATAGTTCATAACATTGCTGAGAGGAGTTCTCTGAACTGAGACTTGGGTGTTTACTATCATAGCAAAGGAGTAAACAAACAGAAAACGGAATAAGATCTGTTTTAAAAGGAAAAAGACTGATTAATACTAAGACAACTGAACTTTTGTCTAAATAGTGTTTTTAAACTTGATTTAGCTTGTAACAAAATGTAAACGTACCCACCACAACATGTATTCTGTCTAGTGCTTTCCCTTGGGCTGGAATGGAGGAGTAGTTCATTCTTCTAACTTGTTCCAGGTGTTTTTTTTGTGACTTTAACTGTATCCACAGAAGCTGATGGCATTATTTAGCAAGTAGCATCAGTATCCTTTGCTGTGTCCCTGAAGAACCTCTGCACCCCTGTGGAACACGACCAGTAGTTCATTAAACCATTGTGATGAAGAAAATAGTAATAAAAATCTGTTATGTGTGACTTTTGATTATCTCATTTAGTTTACATGTTACTTACCTGTGTACATTTTGTCAGCCTAAATTCTAATTAAAACTGAACAATAAACTCTTACTTTTTAGTCATAATGTTCCTGCATCCTCTCTTTAACAGCAGTATTTTAAGGAACCTGAAACATATTTATAATGTCTCCTCCAAGTTCTGGATCCCTTTTCCTTGTTTAAGAATTGGAACGGAACTGACTAAATATTTGTAACCAATAAAGAGTATTTGGCTTATTTGTGGAGTAATTTTATTCGTTGTTTGTATATATTGGAATGACTTAATTTATACTGAGGTTCTTGGTCAGATGTTTTCACATTTCAGAAATTGCCTTGATTTTTAATTCAAAAAAATATTCCTAAAATGGAAACAATAAGTTGCTGTTGGCTGATGTTAACTGTTTGCTGTTCTTGCTGTTCCTAAGTTTGGTTATGCCTGGACTTTACAGACATGCTATCTGGCTTCAGTTACCTGGATGGTATTATCTGGGAAAATGCAAAATTAATACTTTGGAAATTAACTATAGATTGTGTTCTTGCCCAGTCTCTAGATTTAAAGATAATCTAGCGGCCTAGTAATCTTATAATGAACATTTAAAAAAATGCAAGTGGAAGAAAAAAAAAAAGGAGCTTATAATATGGAGCATCTCATTCCTCCATAGCCTTTCCTCATTTTTATCGTTCATGCTTTCACTGTCAGTGAGCTCTGGTGCTTTTAGTTGCATATTGCCATATCCTCGTGTGTGTATGTGTGTGTGCATCATTTCATTTTCAGTGAAGCCTTGAAAGTGTTAATCCACATTCCCAGGAAAGAGGCTCTCTTAAGAAGTACTTATTAATTCTGACTTGCTTAAGGAGTATCTGTCTTCCCCAGTATGTCACATGTCTTTTGTTCTTGCCTGTAACTCGCTGGCCTAGCAATGGAAGTTGAAACCTGCCTCTCACCTAAGTCATGCCTATTTATGGCAGAGCCCGGATTAAGAGAGCAAAATCCTTCCTTTCCCCCTTTAAATGTAAATCAGCGCCTTGATACGTGATGAAAGTCCTGATGAAATGTCTGAAAGCCTGTCTTGTGAAACAACGTGTGCACTTAAACAGAATAATTTCTAGCTTCCTTCTAATATAGGAACGCTATGTGTTATGTAACTTCCAAATCCTTTTCTAAAGATAGACTTGCTTGTAAAAAACACTTAAAACATTGGAGACTGAAATTCCCAGTAAAGTGCTGCTGTTGTTCCTGTGATTTTTTTTTTGTCTGTCAACTTCTAGTGGGGCCTCTAAGGATCGAGAGATGGGGCAGCACCAGGCTTCTCTCAGAGGCTAGAAGGTTTCTAGCTATATACATTTTCTGGTGCTTCCCCTGCCACTTCTCTTCCTCAGCTTTGCTCCATCCCAATTTATCTGTGTGTCCAGAAAAAGCTGGATTGAGATCAGCTCATTTGGCTACCAGCAGATGTCTGTTGCTAATGACTTTTTTGTTCTGTATGTGCTCGGACTGTATGTAAATCAGTAAACTAGAGATGAAATGACCCATATTATGTTTGCAGTCTCCTGTGCCATCTGATCACCATTTAGGAATTTAGATTTAATTGTTCTTGTGTAGGCTGGTAGATGTTAATCTGTGATGTGGGATAAGCAGCTCTTAATATTGTTTTGGATTGTGTATTTCAATTTTTGCACTCTTGTGCCCAGAGCATAGGTTGTACATCAAATGCTAGATCTGACTTCCATTGAAGTCAAAGCAGCAATGGCAGGATTTGCCTCTTATGTAAGATTTTATTAATCTAAAGAAATAATTGTTCATCCTTGTTCTGTTTTGCCAGTTTTTAATATTATCTCATTAAAAAAAAAGAAAAAACAAGGAAATGTGTCATATAGAAATGCTTGTATTGAAGCTGCATCACAAATTGAAATTAAGTGTTGCCTTTTGGAATATCGTTCTTGCTGTGACTCTTTGTTCCCATTTATGATTTAGAACAGAATATCAACACATTGTATAACAATATGAACATTCTTTTGTCGTACAAGCTGAAGAGATGAGGGTAAAGGGAAAAATGTTGTGTATGTGTGTGTTTTTTTAAAGCAGGGCATTGTATTGTGAGAAAACTACTGTACTCACTCTCATTCAGTTGGAAAAGAATTACAAGTCTTTCGTGTCAAAATGAAGTGCTTTTCCAATTCAACTATTATTCTTCAGGGTAGCTGCCCTGGAAACTGGACAGGAGATTAACAAAGTATTCCACTAAAAGGATGTCATTTAAAAAAACGTACTGCTGTGTTTACGGTTGTGCAAGACCAGACAATAGATCACTTGAAAATACAGAAACTGAAAAACGGCACTCTACAGTTGTGGAAAATCCCATTGCTCAGAATTCAGATGTTTTGTAAAGCAGAGAATTTTCTTCAGCAGATTCGTCTGAATTTTTGACATTCTTGTATTATCTCATTCTGCTGGAGGAATGTAAACAGTGCTCATCTGTTAGTATAGCTGTTGCAGCTGGATGGCCTTTGGGACTGGGATTTCTTTAAAAGTGAAGATGTATCCTGAATGTGGTGCTTACAAACTGGCAGCTCTAAACAATAAAATTTCCACTGGGATGGGTGAGGTATGACAGAATTTACTCTGTGTTGCCCTATTGGTCTGTTTGCTGTGACTTGCAGAGGAATTAATTCCCGGCTGGGTATGTAATCAGATTTGATGCCTGACTTCCTGCTCCACTAAAGTTACCAATAAAGACACTGTTAATTAATAGTGAACAAGTGTGAAAGTCAAAACTAAAATCCCCTTTTTGGCTGTTTCTAGAAGATTGGAAAGTTTTGCTTGTAATGATTAGAAAACATTTGTTTTTCCTTGTCATCATCATCTACAAAACAGTAAAATTAATTGTAGTCTTGCACTACCATGCATCTCTGGCTACCTTGCAGAATATGATTTTCTCACCAAGTTTTAACTTCAGACTAGGAATTGCACAGATATTGGCCACCCTTCCATTTCCTTCCATCTGCTTCACCAGAGCCACCCTTAGCCATGCATCCCTGTTCATTCCTTTTCTAAATCTGCAAGCAGGAGTTGGTGTGGATACCTGAACTCAGTTTAAAAAAGCTAGCTCTGGAGAACAGTCCAGAGCAGTATAGCTAACTGTTTATCTCAGAAAGAACTTCTCAAATTTGCCACTTATACATCTTGTATTAACCAGAACATGGCACAGGAGCATGAACCCAGGACTCAGGATTGGACTGCTGTCCTCTTCTTTGGCCTTACTCTTGCTCTGACTATTGTATTCCTCCTTTCTATACACCAACCAAAAGTGAGAATTCATCTCCAGCTTTCTCTTTCTAGTAGTCCAATTTTTAAGTCAGGTGGTGACAGATGAGGGTGCTGGGTCTGTACCCAGCAAGAATGGGGAAGGTGGTGGGACTTCGTGTCCTGTACTGTGCTCACAACTGCCATGTTTTGAGCTAGGCTTAATCCAGCCTACAGGCAGAGGTTGGCAGTGCCCAGAAAATGCACAAAAGCCTGAGCCTCATTTGGCCGATGAGAACTTGGGTACTCGACAGCCTAGGCAGCTGGGTGGAGATCTTATGGATCACTTGCATGAACTTGCATACCCAAATTTCTTCTAAATTGCTCTAAGTTCCTATTTATTTGTTTATTCAATCAGATTAGGTCCTTTTGCTCTGCTTCAGTCTCCATCTAGAAAAGAATAATAACAATTGCTGCCTCTCCAGGATGTTGTGTAATGAATATTCAGAGTCTTGGAAACACTCATCTATGA
>WKFP01013990.1:285466-425623 GCA_011057875.1 Pterocles orientalis | reverse complement strand
ATAAAATTTCCACTGGGATGGGTGAGGTATGACAGAATTTACTCTGTGTTGCCCTATTGGTCTGTTTGCTGTGACTTGCAGAGGAATTAATTCCCGGCTGGGTATGTAATCAGATTTGATGCCTGATTTCCTGCTCCACTAAAGTTACCAATAAAGACACTGTTAATTAATAGTGAACAAGTGTGAAAGCCAAAACTAAAATCCCCTTTTTGGCTGTTTCTAGAAGATTGGAAAGTTTTGCTTGTAATGATTAGAAAACATTTGTTTTTCCTTGTCATCATCATCTACAAAACAGTAAAATTAATTGTAGTCTTGCACTACCATGCATCTCTGGCTACCTTGCAGAATATGATTTTCTCACCAAGTTTTAACTTCAGACTAGGAATTGCACAGATATTGGCCACCCTTCCATTTCCTTCCATCTGCTTCACCAGAGCCACCCTTAGCCATGCATCCCTGTTCATTCCTTTTCTAAATCTTATGGCTGTGCTGCAAGCAGGAGTTGGTGTGGATGCCTGAACTCAGTTTAAAAAAGCTAGCTCTGGAGAACAGTCCAGAGCATTATAGCTAACTGTTTATCTCAGAAAGAACTTCTTAAATTTGTCACTTATACATCTTATATTAACCAGAACACGGCACAGAAGCATGAACCCAGGACTCAGGATTGGACTGCTGTCCTCTTCTTTGGCCTTACTCTTGCTCTGACTATTGTATTCCTCCTTTCTATACACCAACCAAAAGTGAGAATTCATCTCCAGCTTTCTCTTTCTAGTAGTCCAATTTTTAAGTCAGGTGGTGACAGATGAGGGTGCTGGGTCTGCTCACAACTGCCATGTTTTGAGCTAGGCTTAATCCAGCCTACAGGCAGAGTTTGGCAGTGCCCAGAAAATGCACAAAAGCCTGAGCCTCATTTGGCCGATGAGAACTTGGGCACTCGACAGCCTAGGCAGCTGGGTGGAGATCTTATGGATCACTTGCATGAACTTGCATACCCAAATTTCTTCTAAATTGCTCTAAGTTCCTATTTATTTGTTTATTCAATCAGATTAGGTCCTTTTGCTCTGCTTCAGTCTCCATCTAGAAAAGAATAATAACAATTGCTGCCTCTCCAGGATGTTGTGTAATGAATATTCAGAGTCTTGGAAACACTCATCTATGACGACAACAGGGGTTACTACTTACTGAGCACAACTAAGTTACCTGGTCTCTATAGCTTCTGGTCCAGGAGAAGCAGACTGAAGGAACAGTTATTTTTGTCCCCTTCTCCAGATGTATCTTTATATTGATGGAAGAATACTTTTTCTTCATGCATCTCCCTCTGTTTTCTCTCTTATACACACACAATATGAGCCACTCTCTGCAAATTCACCCAGTCCAGCCATGGTGGATGAAATTCTTTTTTGATACTTGCTATCATTTCCAAGTACAGTGGGATTTTCACCTCCTGCAAACATCGAGCCTTACATAAAAGTGGAAGTACACTTATCTCTCAAAAGCTAAAATGTGTGTGTACGTGCACCCCTGTATACAGAAGTGAGGGTCAACGTTGCAGATAGATTTAACACTTATGTATAACATCAACTCAGTCATATACTTGTAAGTTAATAGGTCTGCACATAAAGTGTTTTCAAAAAGCATGATCCAACTGTATGTTTCATTAACAAAATGACTAATCTCACTAAATATTACAACAAAAGTGCTGATGGAATTTAAACTCTAATCTGTGAATACTGCATTATAATTTTACAAGAGTAGCTGTTCTTAATAAGCATCAAAGTGCATGTAATTATTGTGTGACTTTAGCCCTTTTTTCCCACGATACTATAGTTAATCTTGGAAACAGCTAGCTCTAAGAAGTACAGTGTTTTAACTCCCCTGATGATAAAGTTTAAAAATACCTTTAGTTCAGATTGTTCCACTCTGCCATTATCCTCCTTCAGTTGGCTAAGGGATGACCTTCATTCACTCTTTTGTCTGGAGGCAGGGCTTGGACGTGCTGGACACTGTCCTTTGGAGGCTGTTTTGTGCACGTTTTAGGAAACGGATCTGGGACAGGGGACAGTGTGAAATGTCCCATTTTCTTGTGGAAGAGCACCCCCATTTTGAATATAAATTTAAGCTGTGTTAGTATTTGGTGGTTACCTTTATAATTCTGAGAAGTTCATTGGTTTCAAAAGCAAAGCAAAACAAAACCAGAGCAATTGTAAGATTTAGAGCAGAGACTGCCTTAATAAAAAAGCAATGGAGGGTGCTCTGTTGTGGTCGGACCTGAGTGATATTCTGTCCTACTGATGGGGAACTCATGGCGTGGCTGTGAAGCCTGCAGCCTGCAAGAAGCCCTGCGGCTGGGCTTCTTCTGCAAAGGCATTATTTTTTGTCCGAATATTCTTGGTGGAGGTTTTGATAATAACTTAGGAGAGTGGGGAGTATTTAACTTAAATCTTCCACAGTTGAAAAGTGCAATACACAAAGTTCTGCTTTAGGGGATTTGAGGGACAGTTGTGTTTTTGGTAAAGGAAACAGAATCAAAGCTGGAACAGGATTGGGGCTCATCACTTACCTCTGTAGATCTTAGCCATGTTTTATCTCCTCCTTTCCACTAATGGTATCATCTGTCAAGCCCAAATCCAAGATATTTGAGAAATAAAAAATACAGGCAAGTACGTTGCATGCAAAGATTTCAGCACATCTGCTGACACTTACAGTCTTTCCTTCTGTGCTCTTTTTCACCCTATCCTTGACTTCTTGAGCTTGTTTGAACAGATAATTTTCTGATAAAACACCTTACAGCCCAGGTCCTAGTAGGTTACATTCTATGGAGAAGAAAATACGGTCGAATCATGAATTTAATGAAAGAAATACTTATCATAGTCTACAGACAGATATAAATATATTGATAGTAACAGTACTGTTGTTGCATTTACTGGCATCTTTATTTTATTTTCTGTCTTAATGGGCAGATGCATTTGCACTTTGTGCAAAATAAGATTATTCAAACCCCCTTACTAGAAACAAATGATCGCACATTGTACCTGTATTTCTTGCAGAGAACAGAACAAAATCAAACATTTTTGTCAGGCATGCTTTATAGCTGTGCATTCCTGCACATAAAGGCCCAAGCAGGATCATTCTCGAATGACACAGATGATTATTATTTTGTTCCTGAGGGAAAGCGGTATTGCAGCATTAGTATTGTCCACTGGTAATGAGGTGCTCACAGATGAAAAGAGGAGGGGTAAGGGAGATATGAGTGACTACCCTGTGGCAAATGTTGCTTTAAAAATGTTTTCATAACACTTCAAAGAGTCTGAGTGAGGGGATCATGTGGTAAGACTGTCTAACTCTTGCTTTAAACAATGGGGACTTCCACCGCCAGTCCTGGATAACCCTGTTAATATTGCCGGTAGTTCCTTTGCAAGATGCCAAGTACATGATTAAGACTCTGATTCAACAAATCAGAGGTGATCACTTAACCAGAAAGTATCATATGATAGATGAAAGGCTTCTGAGAGGGAGATTTCCTCACTTCTGCAGATCTGCTTTGTGTTTCCTCCTTGCCGCAGTGTGCACCACCATTGCTAATATCTGTAAAGGGCTCTGGAAATAAAAACTTTGTGACAGTGGCTAAGTGTTTTAACAGCGATGATTGCTAGATGAAAGGATGGGAGAATGCTGTCAGTGAAATATATTTGCTTTTGTTTTTCAAATGCACATCCCTTACCCAACAAGAGAGCCTTTCCAATGAAAACACTACCTCCTAGGCTTCAAGTCTGTCTGTGGTGCAGCCCCTGGCCCTGCCTGGAGCAGTCCGGCTGCACTGCCCCATGCTGCAGGTTGAAGGCTGCACCCTTAGTGTTTTTAAGCAGAAGACTATCAGCCTGCTCTGAATGTGTTTATATCCCTGGTAATCCTGGTAATTCCAGCACATGAAAATTTCCCAATCGAAGCTTAAAATCTGTCTCCTACTCTGGCAGTGTGTGAGGAGTTTGTGATTTAGTGAATGAGCTTACTGCACTGGTGAAGGCTTCAAATCTCTCTGCTACTGCTGCAGTGCAGGATGACCACAGCCATTAATCCCTTCTCGGAAGCAGTGATCAAGAGCAGGAGGAGGTGGTGTTTTCATTGGAAAGGCTCTCTTGTTGGGTAAGGGATGTACGTCAGAGGGGAGATGATCCTTCGTGGAAACCTCTGCTTAAGCAGTGTGTGCAATGTTAGACACCTGACATAAAGAAATACAGGGATCAATTGGAAATCACTGTTTCCCAGCCCATGGGAATGATCAGAGGCATACTGAAAATATGAGGAAAGATGCAGAAAGCAAGCTGCTCACATTTCTCTGAGGAGTGAAGGAAAATGTGGTGATAATCTTCAAAGAAGTAAAAGGTTATGAAGATCCAAAGGTGATCATTGCACATCAACTGTTGCTAGAACAAGAATTAATGGGTTTATGTTTCAGAAAATAAAAGTTTAGGCAAGAAGTTCAGAAGAGAAAGTTATTAGGAAATACTTTCTCAGGGAAGTGGTTGCCTGAAGATGGTGTAGATTGATGCTGAAGTTTTTAAAAACAAGTTTGAGAAATATCTGTTGGAAATGATGTGTAGTCTGTCCTTAAAGCACGAGGATGTACTTACCTGACTTCTCAGGCCTCTTTCTGGACCTGTTTTTTATGATTTATATGCTATTTTTTTGAGCACTTTATGCAAAGGCTTTATCCCTCAAATAGATTTTTTTCTCTTCCCTTATTTTTTCTTGAATCCAGCCTTGTTCTTTGTATTTTGATTTTTTAATGTCATTTCACTTCTTGTTTATCTCTACAAAATGATAATCCATTTTCATAAAGTACTTTATCAAGCAATTATCTCTGCTGTCTGAGGATATAAGATTGGTTCTTATTGTGAAGAAAATGCAGATGCTATACTGTCCAGCCACCCATGGTAAAGATTTACTTAAGCTACTGTAAACTGGCCAGAAACATTAAGAATACAAATGGATCCCTCTTGGATTTCTATAGGGTGCTTGTAGGACCAGAGCGGGGCCATTTCAGTGTCCAGGTGTCTGAAGGATGCCTTGTGCTGCCATGCTCATAGTGAATGGTAACTTCCCTCTACCGACAGTGAGCGCTTACAGACTGATGATATTACAGGTGTAAGTAATGAGGTCAGCTTTGCAGTTTATTCTTGGGATGATAATAAATTATGGGATCTGTCACATTATCCAGGTGACTTACCTTAATCCTCTCTTGCATCACTGTTTGTGGCTTTTTACCATTTGGTGTGCCAGGCTGCTTGATGCATTTTTCATTAGTGATGCTCTTGAAGTCAGATAATCAACTAACATATTGCACTTAGTTTTAATGGAAATGATTTTCTTGTCCCTCTCTGCTTTCCCTGAATTCAGGAAGTGGCCACCATCCTGAAGCTTTTCCCCTGAGAAATTACTAATGCCTGGCTTCTAAGCTTGGCTCTGACACAGATTTGACTTGCAGCTCTCAGCAAATTGTTTCTTCCTTCTGCTCAGTGACCCTTTCAGCCAAGTGGAACAGATGAGCCTCACCTATATTTCAGCTTTGCCAGGTAACCTGTTTGCATGTTATATTTTGCATACGGCCTACTATCATAGAATCACAAAATCATAGAATGGTTTGGGGCAGAAGGGACCTTAAAGATCATCTAGTTCCAACCATCGTGCCATGGGCAGGGACACCTTCCACTAGACCAGGTTGCCCAAAACATCATCCAGCCTGGCCTTGAACACCTCCAGAGCAACTGTAATTAAATCCTGGCAGAAGTCAATGGAAAGGCCAAATGATCTAGGGGTGCTGCTAACAGTAAAGCCAAAATATACTTCTTGGAAAAGTAACCCAAGTCCTTCAGTGCACTCTGAAACCAGAGTGACCTTCTTTCTGAAGGCCAGGTTCTACTTCACATTGCTAGGCATTTCATCACTTGCTTGAGAGACCTCAGTTGAAGCAGTATCTTGAGTGCTCTTTTCCTTTCCCTTTTCCTTTTGACTTTCTTAGATGTTCTTGGACTTTGTTTCTTAGTGCTGTCTGCTACACAGAAGACTGTTGTTGCTTGAGGACGGAGACAGCACGTTTGTTTAAATAATGCTCTAATATTATTAATCAATGTAGAATTTCCAAGTATATGAAAGGAGAATGCCTGGATAAAGTGATAAGCACTGTAGGTATTAATGAAAGCATTTTGTGTTACTTTAGGTCTCTGCTCTGTCAGTCAAGTTTGCTCTATTTGTTTATTCAGAAGGTTCTCTTTGATCCCACACAACTTGGTGGGACTTGAAGAAGGATCTATTAAAATATGGGTACACTGCCTGTGTTTTTCTATACCTTTCATGGTCTCTCAAGTTCCAGAGAAGTCAGGTTCTATAGAGTGTCCCCACAGTGCATCAGTATGTGCTTAAAAAAATCTCGCTGTTGTAATACTATCCATGAGATTCTCAGAAACTGAGAGTCCTGGCCAAAATAACTCGAGGGATCAGAGACAGGCCAAAACTAGCACAATTTAAAAATCCAGCGCTATAAGCTTACATGCATCTTTTATAGGATCTGTTTCTTCAGAGATTGTGCTGATGGATTTTCTAAAACTGAAATAAAATGGGGGTCTGTTCCTCAAGTATTTGTCCATGACACAGTCTGAAGTCATTTGCTGAGAGTAGCTAGTAGTAGTATATCACATGTATAAATAGCAGCTGGGTCCTCTTGCCTCTCACGAGCAGCTTGTGCCAGACTGCTGCATTCCTGGTCTGCGTGTTTGGGATGCAGCGTGGGTTAGGTTAGAAGAAATTGCATGGAAACAGTCTGCATAATTTTTAAAATGTCTACAAATCTGAAAAAAAACCACTCACATAACTTTCAGTCACTCACTGTGATGAAATCTGGCCTTTTGGTGACTCCCTGGGTTGATTTCCCAGGTATCTGTCAGGCACTTCTGGACCTTGGGGATATGCACTCATCTGCTGTTGCCTCCAGTGATATTTGGGAATTGCACTACCCTCCCACTTGCATTTCATTTCTTTAGGAGATTTTTGAGAAGCACTAGCAAACCATTACAGATGTCAAAAGCTTGGCACAGGTGGTTTTTATCCCACAGTTGCTTTGCTCAGACCTTGACAGACAGAGAGCAAAGCCGAAATGTCTCCTCTCTCTGGTGGTCAGCGTTGCCTTGGAACTCCCTGGGAGTCTGCCTGAGCTGGATAAGCTATGCTTTTCCCTTTTCCTTCACTGAGACCCTGATCTGGGAGGATACTGAAAATCTCTTACAGGAGTAAAAAGGAGTTGCTGCTCCTTTCATAACTTTTTGCTGCTTCTTTTACCTCCTTTTTTCCCCACCTTGGCCCTTCTTTGGGGAATCCTGCCAGGTGATTTGGTCCAGGGGGACCATGACCCTGAAATAAATTATTTTCTCTCAGTGAGAAGGCACAAGTGTCTGTATTCAAAATGGTGTTGGCGCTTGTTAAAACAGACGAAAGGGATCGTAAACTGTCATCATGCTGCATCTATGTAATTTTTCTGAGAAGATGAGCTTGGTGACAAACCATCGCCTTTTTTTTGACCATAAATATGTTAGTGGAGGACTCTCTGCTTCTTGGGTGTATATTTTTACTTCTATGAGAAAATACAAAGTATCCTAAATTGGGTTTTCTAGTAGAATTCCCAATGATTTTGTGATGATAGACTTGGAATCGAAGTGCCACTGCCCTGTTATGGATAAACCATCACCCAATGACAAACAGAAGAGGGGTCCAGAGCTGCGTAGGGGCCTCAGGAAGCTTTCTGTCAGCATCTCTTAGCAAGCAGATGGAAAAATTGACCTGCAAATAACACTTAGTTCTGTTATTGTATGACAGGTTAGGCTAAATATGGTTAAAAAGAGGAGCAGCCTTTCAAATTTGGAAATAATAAAATGCAATTGTCTGTCCAAGGAAGAGTACCTACTCTATATGTGAGCAGAGGGGCTTCTTGGCCCAAATACGGTCTGGTGTATTTGGGCAAGAGAAACTGGAAGACAAAGGAGGAAGGAACTTTGATGCAATAGGAAACTTCTGAACTTATCAAGGCAGGTCCTCTGCACAGCCCTGGAGCTGAGACCTTATATATAGTCTATGCTATTCTTAGTGTGTGCAACAGAACAATGGTTCCATTTGAAAAAGTTCTTTTATAGCTTGCCAATATAAAGAAGGCTGTGGAAAATGATATGATCATGTAACTGAACACTGTAAATAGATATGCTGACCCAAATGATAATTTTGAATTAGCTCACTTTCCTGCCACATCTAAACTTTTTAAACCTAACAGAATGAGAAAGACTGTTAATTTTTCTGGGTTTATAAATGTTCACCTTATATGTGATTTATAAAATCAAGTGATTTGATGGGACAATGATGGGAGCCTTTTTTCTGTTAATTGAAGTAGAAACTAGATTAACTTAATCCCTTTGCTGGTTTGACCTCAATGTATAGTTGTGAAATTAAGATCTGTGAATTCTGCAAAATCCAAACCTCAAATGAGAAGAATACCTTTTACTTTTTATGGTGCTGCCACATCTTCCCCTATTAATTGGGATTAATTTGGATTATTAACATTAGTTCTGTGCAATGCAATAGAAGTGGTGATACAGGCTTGAGTCAGGCAGGTGTAATCTGCAACTGCATTTTGAATGACCAGTGCCAAGACAGCAACCTAATGTGACAACCATCACTAGCTGGTGCAAGCCACGAAGTGTTCTGGCTTGCATAGCATCAAGGAGGCTGCTCCGTGCCCTGTATACCATGGGATATGAGCAGTACTGCACTATGGAGGTGGTTTTTTGGTAATTGCCTTTCTTATAGAGCAAGCTGTCACCCAGTGCAACAGCATCGTGAAGGTATTGCCAACTGGCTCAGAGCAGACATCTCACCTGATCCCTTTTTCATGTTCATCCTGAGCAGGGAGACAGGGGCCTGATCTGCACCTGATCACACTCTTATAAGTGGCAAGTTATGTTATGCCAAGGTGCTCTGCACTGGGGCAAGCTTTGCTCTTTGCAGCAGACAGTGTATGGCAGCATGTGGTGGATGCAGAGAAGGAGCTGATGGGGGTGAAGGTGGCAGGGCCAGGGCTGGTGCCTGGAGTGGCAGGTTCCTGCTGTGAGGAGCAATACGAAGCCTCCTGGTAGTCAAAGTTGTCAAGGTGGGACAAACACGGTGTTTTGGGTTGCAGGGCAGGGAGTGGTTGGGCTGGCCAAGGGCCCAGCATTCAGCTGTGTGCCTGGAAAATAAGATCCTGAAAGGAATAACAAAACCGGAGTGTGTGAGAAGTAGCAAATGGTCTGCAAAGCAGGCATTTTTGATTTCCTGATGCTGGGATCATCACAGAAGCAGGCAGAAGCAGGGCCTTGCACCTGCCAGTGGCCTTAGGCAGAGGGTAATCCTTACTGGGGAATCCCAGACACCTTGTGTTCTCTTTGGGATGCTGTGGTACAAAGTTTTGGATCATCCCCTGACCACCCTTTTCTGAGGTCCAGCCTGACTTGTGGCACATAGTTAACCCATCTGTGATGATTTTGATCCAGTGTTGTGAACTCACATAAGATAAATGTGTTGTGTCATGGGGGCATGACACTTCCAGGCTTTAGATACTGCATGGCTCAAAAAGAAATCAAGAACTTTGAAGTAAAGAGTTTCTAAAGCTTTGCCATACTGAATTTTAAGGTCACGGCAGCTGGGAAATTATTAGCTGGACTGATGTACAGCCGTTTCATCTTGGCTGCTTTTTCCATGTAGTGCCATATACCCTTGCTTGGTAGCTGGGACTTCTGCTGAATTTCGTTTCCCTGCTGTAGCCTTAAGCTGTGAGCCAAGTGGCAGACTGATATTAAACCAAGCTGCATGGTAAAGGTGTTGCTGTGTAAGAGTGGTGCCCCTGTATTCACTAAGGAGTGATAAGTAACTCCTTCCATAGGGGATCACGCTGGGTGGCTTCTGGAAGGAGATCCATTTTTCCTGTGTTCAGTTTTGCTGTGGTGTTGGAATTAATAATGAATGTGGTGGTGGTTTCTCTCCTTTCTGTGGTGATTTAAACCATGCATTTTTAATATCATGGCTAGAAAGAGAAAATGTGGGCATCAAGGGCTGAGCTGGGAATGAGACCCAAAAGTTGGAGCTGCCTGACTTCTGTGTGTCTGGAGCCTCAGCTGGAAAACTGTTTTGCATTTGTTTGATTTGCATCGATATACTGTTACATCATATATGTGATACAATAGATTAAAAAGTCAGTGGCTCTTGTCAAGAAAAACAGAACTATGCACTTCTAGTAGTTATTGACACATGGTTCTTGCACTGTTTCTACATATATCGTTGTCACTTATATAGAACTGAAATGCTGGGTTTTTTTAGAATCATAGAATCATAGAATCATAGAATGGTTTGGGTTGGAAAGGACCTTAAAGATCATCAAGTTCCAACCCCCCTGCCATGGGCAGGGACACCCTCCACTAGCCCAGGTTGCTCAAAGCCTCATCCAGCCTGGCCTTGAACACCTCCAGGGATGGGGCATCCACAACCTCCCTGGGCAACTTGTTCCAGTGACTCACCACCCTCATAGTGAAAAATTTCTTCCTAATGTCTAGTCTAAATTTACCCTCTTTTAGCTTATACCCGTTACCCCTTGTTCTCCCACTACACTCCCTGATACAGAGTGCCTCTCTGTATCTCTCCTGTAGCCCCCTTCAGGTACTGGAAGACTGTTATTAAGTCTCCTCGGAGCCTTCTCTTCTCCAGGCTGAACAACCCCAACTCTTTCAGCCTGTCCTCATGGGGGAGGTGCTCTAGCCCTTTGATTAATTTTGTGGCTCTCCTCTGGACTCTCTCCAACAGGTCCAGGTCTTTTTTATGTTGAGGGCCCCACATCTGAACACAGTACTCCAGGTGGGGTCTCACAAGAGCAGAGTAGAGGGAGAGAATCACCTCCTTCGACCTGCTGCTAATGCTTCTTTTGATGCAGCCCAGGACACGGTTGGCTTTCTGCACTGCAAGCGCACACTGCCGGCTCATGTTGAGCTTCTCATCCACCAATACCACCAAGTCCTTCTCAGAGCTGCTCTTTATCCATTCTCTTTTGAGCTGAGAGAACAGTTGAGACAACATGCTTATTGCTATAATGCCCTTTTTTTCACTTTGATTCCTTACATCTGTTCCATAGCCACATCCTATGTGCAAAGAGAATCTTTAGGCAAGAAAGTGAGCTTCAGATGTGTTTGCTTAGTGTAATTTAAACAAATTTTAAGCAAATGGATTAAGCAAATAATTTTCCTTTTAAATGACTGAAAAACTGGTGGTGAGAATGCAAAACGGAGGCATGTGCGGTAATTTGACATATTTCTGAGTGAATTCACGTAGTGCCCAAGTGTGAATGGTCATATTTAATCTTGTCAGTGACATTTTAAATGCTGTACAGTTTGAACTAACCTGCTTTAAAGCTCTGCTCCTTTAACTCGTGCTGTTATTGTCTGCTGCAGTTGTTGACTCAGTAGATTTTCTGATGTGGTCTGGGAACGAGTTCTTTTGGACTTTCACATTATCATATTACAATATACACCACAGATTATTTATACTGGGGGTTAATTGCATCATCTGAATGGAATTCATTTTCCATTGTATCTACAAGTTTGCATTTTAAAATAGTATTTTCTCTTATGGAAATTCAGAATAAAATGACATTGATTCTTAAGGAAATGAGCTCTACATCATGATTTTTGGTGTATACTTGGCTTTAACCAAAACATTTGATTGTAATAATTAACTGGGAATTATTATTATAGGACGAAATATATTGCTTCTGGACTGTGATGGAATATGGCACCTGTCCAGCTAAATGAGGCAGATAAATAAAATAAATAGTGTTAATCCTTTTTTGAGGGACAGAGTTGCTAAGTAAAACTTAGCCATGCTTAATATAATCTTAACTCTTCTCCCAGGCATTTCTATTTCATTTTAAAATAAAATCTGGGAAAGTTCCCCTGGACCAGTAACTAGAAATATGTAATCTCATTCATGTGAAAAACAAGTGGAAGACAGAACTTCATTGTGTGAATGCTTATTTTTTTTGTTTGGCTGTCAACACATAAATGTGAAAATAAATTGGAGGCATTAACTCAAACCCCCATTTTTTTTTGTCAGGGCTTAATGGTGAATTTAAAACCTTGAAGTTCATTTTGGGTCAAGCAAACATTTCATTTTCACCCTGAAACAGAGCACCTAATTGAATTGCATGAGATGCCACAGAGAGACAGGGTAGATTCACAAGATGGAGGACGCGGGGCCTCCCCTGCCACTGTGCCACCTTTGCCCAGTGGTCTTGGGGTTAATGGCAAGCTGCAGGACATGGGACCCCCTGCTCTGGCGGCTGTGTTTTGCTGGCCTGGTTCAGATGAGGGCTGCCTACCTCTGGAAAAGGATCCTCCCTGCCTGAAGTGCTCAGGCACAAATGGCGCTCGGCCTCCGCGCTTCCTTTTCTCCCTTTGAAAGCAATGCGTGGTGAACTTGACTTAGCTACCAAAAATAAGAGAACTCTCTTCCTCCTCCTTATCCTGAATAAAAAATAACACAGGAGCTTTATTTTTTCTTCCCATCTCATAAATAAAACAATCCCTTTCCTCAGATGGCCTTGCAGGGGGAGTCTCGCCGGGGCCCCATCTGCGCAGCACAATGGCCGCAGGCGGCCTCTGAAGCAGTGCCAGCCCGGGAAGCAGCAGGAAAAGCCGGGCCAGTGTCCCCAAGCAGCGTAGTGCTGGGTGGCCAGGATGAGCCTGGCCCAGTCTTACTGCCATACCGGAGTGCTTGGTGTCGCTTCTGTGAGGGGAGGAAGCAGCTGCAACTTTGGTGGGTTGGGGAGTGAGCCAGCCCCGACATGGAGATCTTTCCAGAAGGCACCAGACTGGTGCACACATGCTTGTAAATCCCCACATTTTGAGCACATTTTCACTTGACAATAGTGGCCTAGAGATCTTGCGGAAGAAAGATGTTTTCCATGGCTGTTGTGTATTTCCTTACAAAGATCTGGACTGAACTGGAAACAAGTTAAACAAATCTGTTTGATAGGCCTCGCAAAGCTTTCCTGGCTGACCCCCCATCGTGCTGTTGAAAACTGGGGCGAGCAGGAGGAAGGATTTGTCAAGATGAAAACAGACCAAGTCGCCAAGTGCGCATGTGTATGTGCGTGTCTGTGCACACAGAACAAAAGAAAATGGGGAATTATGAAGCTGTTAATTTGTTAATAACAAATGGATAGTTGCCAAGGCCCAGTCTGTGTTCCTGTGCTGTATTTAGATGCAAAGCAGAAAGGACCAAAGCAGGGTCTTGGTAAGGTCCTTTCCATCAGGGTTTTCTCTGGAGGTACCAGGGCTGTCTCGGCAGTTCTAGCCCCGTATGATGCAGCAAATCAAACAATCATTAAAAGAAAAAAATCACCCTAAACCTATTGGCATGCAAGAGCTGATTCATTATGAGTAACCAGAGGTACAGTGATGCAAGCTGCAGGGGTAAATTGAAAACTAAAGTGTGCTTTGTGTCAAATTGAAAGCTGATGAAAGAGGACTCTAATTTAATAGAAAAAAATTTGCATTCTAATCTGTAAGAAACATACTTTTTCCTTGTGCCAGTCTCTCTAGAGGTACTTTCTACCATTCAAACAGCAAATAGTGCCATAGTTTGTGGTATCCAGAGTGCCTTTCTTTTTCTCTATGCATTAGACTTTCTTGACTTCATACATAGGGGAGCACTGGAAAATGCCCTCCTGGGTGGACTAGGAAAGTAGGTGCTCAACATACTCTACTGCAGCAACAGCTATCTTTTGGGTCTGTTTTTTATTTTCAATCTAGGAATGAGGGGGAAGTTCCTGGAGAGTTACCAAACCATTACAGGTGGTTGAAAATATTTAACTCTTCTTTTTTAATAACAGACAAACATTTACACTTAAAAAAATTTGGTTCTAAAATCTAGCTAGTTCTCTAAGGCCACTTAGGTTACTGACAAGATCAGTCTGGGATGTGGGATTTACTCCACGAAAACAACCTTTTCCCTTCTTCCCAGGCAGAAATTCCCTGCAGCTGCCAGTCACCACCCTGGTCCTGTGTGTATCAGACAAGATTAAGGGGAAGCTTTCTAGCTAAGATTAACACCTAACTTTCCCCTAAGGGATCTTTTTCCTGATAAGTTATGAGAAATTAAAGGCTACTTTTTAAATTTAGAGAGGGAGCCACATCTTTCGGGGGGTGGCAGTGCTTAGGTGGAAGGTTTCTCTCTTGCCATTGTACCTGACCATCCTGTGTTTTATGGCAATCCAGCTGCGTGCGAGTTCTGAGAGCTCGCGTGGGTGGGCAGGGAATGCGCATTTGTGGTTCAGTCAGTGCAATGCTGATGATTAACAAGGTTAGCATCCTTCAAGGTTGCTAATAAAGGATGCCCTGCCCCCTCCCTCTCTTTGGCTAGTACTGTCAAGACCTGCCTGGGCAATTCAGCCGCTTCTCTCTTGGTGAGGTGCTCCAGCTTCTTGGTTCAGAATCCTGTAAGCTCTCCAGGACCAAAACTTGAGCCTAATAGGTTTGGCTGGACATAAAGCAAGAATTAAAAAAAAAATCAAAACAACAAACAGTTGTTTGTGTTTTAGAGATATCATATCATTCGGACTTCAAAATATGAATTCTGTTTAAAGTCTTTTTCCCCCCTCTGTGGTTTAGATTCATTAGTTGTTAGACTTCCTTAGTCTCAGCTACAGTTTTATTATAGATTAAAAAGGAAAACAGGATCTTTGCATTATAAATAAGTCTAGATTGTGCAGTGATGAACTTCATTGTTGTCAAGCCACCTGTGCAACTGCAGAGTACCAGCTGAATCTGTCAGTGGTGCAAAGAGGAAATGAAGAGACTTTGATCCTCTGAACAGGGTCCCTTATCACCTAAAGGTGTTGATTCAGTTTAGCTTTTCCTATGACCTTCCATATGAAAGACTTCTAAGCTTTTTATTTGCTGTTGTGTTGCTCTACCAAGGCTCTCACGACATTGTGTGAAAATGAGCTGCACTGATTTCATCCTGCTCTTGCGTGCTGCAAAGCTCGTGTGCCACCCGCAACACCATGTGAGTGCTTGTTGGGTTCGTGCTCCCCTGGCCCCTGTGCAGACAACGGGCATGGCCGTCACCTCGAGCTTGGGCATGGGGCTCCCAGCTCAGCCAGTGCTTCCTTGCCTTGTTTCAACCCTGCCATTTCAGTGGCTGCTGGTACGTGAAGAGCTGCACTGTCGGCAGTGCTGGTCACTCCTGGGTTCCTAAGGGAAGTACTGTAGGGAATAGTTCCCCAGTGTAAGAAGGAGTAAACATGTTTTTTGTTTTATTTTCTCCCTTTCTGGAGATGCCTGGATTTCCTCACCTTCCAAGCTACTGACCAAGGGCACCTTAGGGATCACTATGTGGCTGCAACCTCATGGTCTAGTGTAAGTGCTATTTTTCCCCAAAGGTTGTGGTTCTGTTCCCTGCTCCCACCTGCAATTTTCTCAGTCTCCCCTGTACTGGCGTTAGTGCTTATGTGGCTAACTATATTGGTAACCCTTATTTTGCTGGGTTAGGTAGCCAACAAACAGAAAACTGATCATGAAACTGTATTGAGAGGGTGACTTTTCTCCTGGCTGGGTGCTCCCACTGCTTCTCTTGCTCATTTGGACATCGTCAGGGAGCTGAATGCTCAGAAAACTAGCAGACCCACAACAACAAAACCTAAGTAATTTCCATTTTCTCAGGGTTTAGCTCTCTTGTGCTTGCAGGCTAGATGAGTAAATGAGCCAGTGTAAGAGGTAGGACAGGGACTTTCACTTTTGGCAACCGCTCAACTCTACTCGGCTCAACTCTGATGAGAAGCAGAAGTCACAGTTTCTAGCAAGCTCTGGCTGCCATTTAATATCTGTTGGTATGTTAGGGACCTGACTCATGTTTGCTTGACGAGCACCTAAAATGGGTTAAAGTATGCTTCTCCCTCAGGCACACATTAGCTCCTATGCAGCTGGGGTCAGGATGCCATGTTTTGGCTGGTGTGGCTGCAGTGCACGGTCTGCTCTGCTCCTGGGCAACAGCCTGTGGCAGCAGAGTGAAGCAGAAGGCTAGAGGGAAACACCTCCTGGTGTTGTGGCTGGATTTGTGAGAGCTCATCTCCCAAAACCCATCCTGCGTAACAGGGGTCAGGGACTCTGTGGCACACTGGCTTTGAGGAGAGGTGGTTAACTGCTGTATTTCACCTGGAGTAAAATTTTTGCCTAGGAGTGTACTGTGAATGGATTGTAGCTGAGTCCTTTTCAGGCTCACAATACAAGAATGGTCTGTTTTTTTGTTGCCTCTTCTGTCTCCTCCCCAGCAGCGATTTCTTCACCAAGTGGTAATAACTCAGTTCCTTTAGTTTCTTATTCTAGCCAAGGTCTTTGATCAATTTAGTATCTCTCTGAACTTTTTCCAACATGTTTCTAGTTTTTCCACCTTGAATGAGCCTCACAGAAAAATGTAAATCCTTTTTTTTAGGCAGAATATTTCTTGTTCTTCTGCTCTTCTGTGTTTTTCTTAAAGCATACTCACAACATTTTACATAAAACCTAGACTGGCATGTTGTAAGAATTTATTGAGTATTTCTGCTTATTCCTGGCACAGGACCCAACCAAGGCCCACTGAAGTCTTTGGTGGGTTCAGAGCACTAACCTGTGTTTGAAAACTTCTGATGCTCCTTACTCTGGATAATGGCTATACCTCAGGTTTTCTATCTTAATACATACACTTTCCCTTGCTGCTTCTCTTGTCATTTGTGAATGACACAGCATGGGACCATTTTGCCTACCTGAGCTCTGGAGCAGCACTGCGAGTCTGGAAAGAAAAGTGAAGGTTCTGTAACTGCAAGTCAGTATTTGTTCCTGCCTGTGTCTGCTCCTGCTTTGGGCCCCAGCAGCTATCATGCTGGTTGATATTAATGCTACAGTCTGTTCTCAGACCTGATTCTGTTGCAAAAAACATAGAAGGAGGAAAGTTCAAGGGACTTTTATCTTTGTTAAAACAGACCTGCTATTTTACTGGTAGATTTTTTTTCTTTTCCACTGCTTTCCTCTTGTTCATCCTCTTAGTGTGGCATGAAAGTGGGTTCATATAGTTGTGCAATGCAAAATATGCTACACTTAAAAACTAAACAAAATAAGACAAAACCCCCTGAACTGAAATTGCTCCTTTAAAGCTGCAGCATTAAGTTTGGCCATGATCCAGCCTGGAGACTTTCTTTGGCAGTGACTGTGATGCAAAAATCTCAGTTTGGAATTGCTCTTTCGGGCACAGATACCTGCAGGAATTACAAGAACAGTTACAAGCTATGCCAGGCAGTGAAGCCCATTGCTGTCCAGAGAAGACAATCTATCTGTTCACTTCCTATGGACTTCTCTGGGACTGCTCGCATGTAAAAGGGGGTAAGGGAAGGCAATGAGGTGACAGAAAAGTAGGTGTGTTTTTAAATCCTCCTGTTTCTGAAGGATTTAAGTCATGTAGGTGAAATAGTTCAAGCTTCCACTGGGGAAAATTATTATCTTTGTTTTGCACTTTCTTTCTGCTGTGCCTCGTTAAAAACTTGTTTTGTTGTTGGACTGTGCTGAACTCTTACTGGGAAAATTACTGCTCTTTGTTTTCTGGCCTGATCCAGCTGCCATTAAAGCTAAAAGAAATCTTTTATATTCAGTAGGTATGTGGGGAGGTGAGAACAAGCAATGCAAAGCCAAGTATGTGCTCTGAGTGACCCTGAATGGTAGGAAAGAGATCTGAAGACTGAGGTCCCTTGTCAGAGCAATGGTATAATTGAGGGCAAAAAGCACATAAATGTAGCCCATTCATGTCTAATTTGGGCAACAAGGAGCCTACCCACATCTTACTGTCTGGCATGACAAACAGGTGAGCCTGCCCACTTTGCTTTCCACCAGGACATGGCTGGTTTGCAGAGCCACCTCAAAACCAATGTGTATTTGTGTTGCTCCTCACAGCAAGCACTATGTAGGGACATATATGCTCTGCTGCTATTTAAAGCCTCAATACCAAGTTAGTGCCTGAAATACTACCTCTGACCTGGTTGGCAAAACTGATCCAGTGCAGTATGAATGGATTGACATCTCCTTGCTCTGTGCTAATGCAGGGGCAAGGTCTCTGAGGCAAGAGTTAACTCAGTGCAAGATCTTGTCCCAGATATCTTGATCCTGCTTAATTTCAATGAATTTGTAGTTATGTTTTCCTAAAGAGAATGAAGTGGCCGCAAATGCTAGTGTAATCTCAGCTTTTTTTTTTCTTTTTGTTTTTTTTCCCCCCCTTTCTTCCACTGGGAATGAAATATTTATTTTTCTTGCTTAGAAAGCCCAGCCAAAGCTCATCCATATTTCTGATGCTGGGTGCAGTCCATGAGTGAATCATGATTTAGTTCTACATGACACAGAGGATTCTTCTTTATTTAAAGAATACAGCTTATAGAATTGCATATGCTAGCTCTTTAAAAACCCATCCACTGAGCTCTTTCTTCATAGTACTCAAATGAGAACACAGTGTTTTCTGTATTGTTTGGAATAGCCTGGGAAACAATGCCTCCCAGTGTGAACAGATCTCCTTCAGTGCTCTGGCAAACTCATCTCGGAGGAATGTGGTTATCGACTAACCCATGATTTCTGATAGCAATAGCTAAAAAGAGTGGAAAAGTACTCAGCTGCCTGCAGTCCAATAGCACAGCAGTTTACCGACGCGCATTATAAAGTTGCTTCTACTTAAAATGGTCATAAATCCTATTGGCCCAAGCGCAGCATCCTGGCTGCCCAGGAGTGGGGAAACAGCTGTGGACCGAGGCCTTTGATGGCGTAAACTGGTGTGGCTCTGTTGGTTCCAGCAAAGCAGTTTCATCTGCACCAGTTAAATATTTCATCTTACTATACGTTACAACTCTTACTTGTAAAAAGAGTACTTTGAGTTAATGCTTGTGGGAAAACATTTGAATAGAAAATGTAATCATCCATTGTTAACATGAGTGTCTGGATTCAATGATTGAAAGTTGGCATTGGTTTGTAAAATATATAATAAGGAATATGCAGAACAAATACACTTGCATAGAGATTGATGCTTTTTTTCCCTTGGGGAGAGATTGGGAAGAGAGCAGGTTTTGAGCCATCTCTCCAGTGAGCGGAAGGGAGCCGAGGGATTTTAGTTCTTGGAATACTGTAAAGGTCAGTGACATTTGTCCTCTCATCAACTTGGAAGCTGTCCAGATTTTGGGAGTGAGCTCTTCTACTTCCGCCCCATCTTCTATGTGGACAGAGTGTCGGCAAATTTCTGATTGCAGATGAGCCATGGGTGGACAGGGGGAGCTTGCTCATGTGTCTTGGTCACCCCTTCCTTGTGGTGGGCCAGGGCTTCCTTCCTCCAGCATTGGCTGTGGGCTGAGCTCCCCAGGGTTTGCCAGGCTTAGGGGCTGGGTGCAAGGGGGAGTGTGGCAGGAATGTCCTGGTAAAGCAGAGCCTGGTCATCCTTTCACCATTCTTACTGGATTTCTGAGTGGTGCCTTACAAGGAATATCTGAAGGACAGCAAAGCCTTGCAAAGTTTCAGGAAGGCATTTCCAGCCGTAGCCTTTGTTGGAACAGTTGGCCAGGCTGGGGCTGGCAGCTCACTGCATTGCACAGTTTTAGCTAAAGAAATGAGATTGTAGTGAGGGTCAACAAGGAACAGAGATGGCCCTAAAGCCAAGGAGAGTGAAGGGGAAGATGTGCCTCCACTCCCTACCCCAGCTGATCCCTCATCCACCATGTGCTTAAGAGATGAGCCATTCTTCCTGCTGCTGCTCTTCTACAGGAGCATCCAGAACCTCCCCAAGACCCCTGGGTCTGTCCTGTGAAGCTGGATGACTGTATAAGCAGAGTCATCTGCAGGACTGCCTTGGTGATTTCAATGACCACTGAAATCTTCTTTTGTTTTTACACAAATTACTTTCTTAAGAAATGTTTTAACTAGCAGGAAAAACAACAAAAGAAAAATCAGTATCAATGCAACAGCTGTGTATCTCATCAGAAAGATTTCCCAGGTCTGGCACCACCCTGGGCCCCCTCCTTCCTCCTGCCACCAGCATCTCTGACAGCTGAAACTTTTAACCTCATACACAGTAGGGGTGGGGAGGGAAAAAGTCCAGCTTCCTCGTACCAGCAGGAATGTAGATTTCCTGGGTCCCAGGCTGCAGCCTGCATGTCGGAAGCTTTTTGTTTTGAAACAAAAGCATTTGAATTCCTCTTTCTGAGCAAGGAATAGATGAAATGTAGTTACTGCAAGCAGCCACACCATGGTACTAACAGTGAAAACTGGCGCTTGGCCAAAACCTAGAGCTGATGTCAAAACATGCTACAATAGCACATTTTACTACAACACAGGAATGTTAATGTGATAAAATTAACTATTATATTACAGGGAAATTACATGTCCCAAACCATTGCAATATGTATCTGTGACCCTGGGGAAGCTCTTCCTCTCATTAGTTTGTTTCTGCTTGTGCCAGTTTGCTTTTCCTGTAACTGCCCTTTTGCCGTTGCCCTGCAAATGTAATTCATGCTCCCAACCCATCTGCAAGGCAATGGCTGCATCTGACATACAGCATCTTGCGCAAGAAGGAGCGGGGCCAACTGACCAGGCGGATTCAGGGAAGGCACACACGGTTACCGCCAACTTGTTTCGTAATAAGAGACCCTGCAAAAATGCTTCCCAGGGAATGTCTATGCGAAACCATGAGCTGCATTGCCTCTCGCTGCTCAGGCAGTTTGTGTCCCAGCCTGGGGTAGGGATTTTTGGAGGATGGGACTCATGCATTTCCCCTGCACTGTGGCATGGCTTGTGTGGAAGGATATAATGAAAAGCTGCAGATTTAGTGGGGCATTTCCTCTCCCATGAGGGCCAACTGGTGCAATACATCCTGCTGTGCCAGATGATGTGGTTGCAGTCCGTTGTAGTCCTCTCTCTTCTCCAGCTTAGATAAGGCTGGGTTTCCCTGGTCCAAATCCTCCCGTAACAGCTGATCCAAAGCTTAGTGTCTTGCTCTGAGAGCAAAAGATCATTTGCTCAGTCTCTCTTTGTTGGAACCAGAGATTAAAAAGCCCGTCTGTGAAGCAGCTGGACTGTAGCAGGAACAGGTAGTACCCGGTTTATCCTTTCACCTCATCCTTGGCTCTTCCTCAGTCCTATCAGTGCTTGGTTGCTCTGCCAGCCATGTGCACTTTGAGAGGCCTTTGGAGATGAGCGATAATAAACACCACTGGTGGAGCAGCCACAGGGGCTTCCCAGAGAGGGGATGCTGGCACAGGTGTATTCGCACATGAGGGTAAAAATAGAGGCATGTAGTTGCTTTTTTAATGTGGGACCAATGTCTTGGTTATTATCTCGCTGATTTTTGTTGAGTGAGGGGAAAGCACCTCAATTAATTGGGCATCAGTGCTGTGTGATATCAAAATGTTTTTAAAAGCTGAAACTGCTTTCCTGCAGAGTTGTTGCACAGGAAAATGCTAGGTTTGCAAGCCAGAGCCTTATATTAATCATTACTTGTGTCATTTTGCTAGTTCTAAGTTAGAGAACCAAAGCAGATTGTGAATGAAGAACATTTAAGGAAGTCATTAATATTATTTCATTCTGGAGGCTGGTAGGTCTGCATTTTCTTGGGCAGTAAGGATTTTTTTGTCAAGTTCCATTCCTCTTTTCTGAAAAACTCCTGTTTTCTGTTTATGCTGCAGGTGAGATGAGAGGACCAACGTGGAGCTGCATGGAAAATCTGACTCCCCAGCCAGAAAAAGCACCTGTAGCATAACAGCAGCTCAGGGACCAGCTCTGGAATTAATTCTCCCAACATACAACTGAATTAAGTTGCGGTCTGACTCCTGTGCCTGAAAGGACCCTTGGAGGGCCTCCTGGGTATGCTGGATGATGCTGGGAGCTCCTCATGCAGATTGCCGCCAACCTGCCCTGGGGAAGCAGCAATGGGAGTCAGGATGGGGCTGTGCTTCCTCCAAGGCTGTGTGCAGGGCCTGGCTGCAGCCCCGTCGCCTGGAAAGCTGATTCAGCCGTGCTGGCCTTGCACAGGCAGCAATGGAAACCTCAGGATGTGTTTTTTGCCACAGCCTCTGTGATTTTCATAAGCTGTTCAAATTGGAGCCAGTAATTTCCGTTGTTGTTGGGAGAAGTGGTGGGGAGGAGGGGGAGGAAGACCATGTTGAGGAAAATCTTGGATTTTTTTGTCCTTTTTCTGTCAACTGACATTTTTTTCTGTGGTCAAAACTACTGAATGTTTATTTTTTGGATTTTTCTAAGCATGAACTGCTGCTGTGGGGAAGCAAAGCAGCTATGAAAGCTGTAATGCCAGTATCCCATTTTCTGTCAAAAAGGGAGAAAAAAATTATTTTGCCTAAATGCTGTTTTCAAAAGCCATTACCATGCTAACGCTTTAGTAAAACTGTCTGTATCCTTAATACTGTCATCCCATGGAGTGAGCCTGCCTGCTGGCAACCCAGGGAAGTGCAGGCCTAAGGATCTCCAAAATTTGGATCTTCCCCACAGCCCTCTCCAGGGCATCGTTCCCTGCCAATTGCTTCGCCTGCTCACAGACGTCTACCTGGCCAGATCCTCAGACATGACCTCTTTTGTTTAGACAGAATTGCATCTTTTTTTTTTTCCTTTTTTTCTTTTTCTTCTGGGCTGATTTGAATCAGTTCCTGAGTGCTAACAATCAGTGCATTCAGGAATTTTTTTGGCGACACTTTGAACCTCAGCTGTGCTCTTCCAGGAAGGGCCCTGCCGTAGCGACACCCCTGCGCATGGCTGGGAATGAGCCTGGAGCCCTCCTGAGAACAGAGAGCCATGCCCCA
Source organism: Pterocles orientalis (assembly GCA_011057875.1). Classification (NCBI taxonomy): domain Eukaryota; kingdom Metazoa; phylum Chordata; class Aves; order Pterocliformes; family Pteroclidae; genus Pterocles; species Pterocles orientalis. The sequence goes on along the minus strand of WKFP01013990.1, from coordinate 402,696 downwards.
GGCCGATTAAATACTTTTTTATCTGTTGTAAGTTGAATAGGTGGGAGAGTCAACAGTGTGCTCCTTGGCTTTTCCCTAAAACAGACTGGGGAGGCTCAGGCACCTCTTCATATAACTGAGGATTCAGTCCTACCTTGCAATTTCCTAAGTTATCAAGAATTCAGTCACTTGAGGTTGCATGTCTGTTCTCCACTCCACAGAGTACACATACAAATTTCTGTTTCCACACAGAACAATTCAAAGGTTCCACTGTGGGATTAGTGTAAAATAACCCCTTCTGGTGAGGTCTCTAGACAAAAGATACTGTCTATGAGCTAATACCATGAGAGCAATTCCTCCATCTGTAATTGAAGAAAACCACGTGAAATTCTAGGCAATGAGAGGGACACTTTTTAAAGTTAAGCAGAAAAAAATAGCAGTTGCTCAAGTTGCAGCAATGACGAACCAGTAGTGTTTGTGCTACTGTTTTTTTAGTGGTATTTGCACCCAAGTCTGTTCTGGATGTACCCCACTTCTGACAACAAGCATAATTAGATGTAGCAACTTCATGGGCTTTTTTATCTCTTAAAGATTCCTTGACTAATATTTGTGTTAGTTAAGGTTGTAATCTAATCTCATCTTCTGCAAGTCCATGCACATTTTTATGCACACAGTGGGTCAAGTTCTCTTCTGTAGGCAAAGTCTGTTTGGTGGCAGATATTTGGAGAGCTAGTTGTAACTCAGTATAACACAGCATCCTGCATACTGTCCTTACCTGCAGTGTCTGGACAATGTGGATACCAGTTAAAAACTGCTGTGCTGTCACATCTTCATCCATCCCTTTGGGTCCTACCCAGCTCATTGCACCCAAAGCTTGAAGGGAGGGTGGTGCAGAAGGCACTGATGCACATCTCTGCAAACTGGTCACTTGTGCTGCTGAAATTCCCAGTTGCTGTGGAAAGGGAATTCCACTCCACCGACACTACTGACTAGCTGAAAAGGGAGAAAGGGAGAATTTGGCCCAAGCATCTAGATTCTGGACAATTTCTTGGCCATCACACTGAGGAAGACTCCTGAAGGCTGATGACCCACCACCTGGCTGAGGGCTATCTCTCCTTTGCAGTCACAACTGCATGTCTCCAGGGGCATGCAAACCCCTTATTAAAGAGAAGGAGCAGAAAAGACTAATGTAAGTCTAGATGGCAATTTTGCAAGTTGATCTTTGTACTTCAGGTACAGGTGTGTATAACAGCAACATATATGAGTTCTTCTATATTATGTGCCTTATTTCAGCCTCTGATTAGGTTACATTGTGTGCACAGTCTCCTTTCCTTGACACTTGACACAGCAGCTGCCAAGGCTGGCTTCTGGACAGGCCTGTCCTGGGAACAGTGCGTGCTGTGATCTGGATAAAGAGTGCTCAGACCGAATGTGTGTCTCTGCTTGCCCCTTCCATTGCAGCTTTGTTGTGGTAACCTTTATGAAACCCAAACCAGCTGCTTCCTAGTTTTACACAAAACACATTAATTGGAACCTCTGGCTTTGGTGAAACAGCCAACTCCTACTTGTAGGAGTTGTCTACATATGATGCTTGTCTCTACAAACTGCAGAAGTTTACCTCGCCCCAGAATTTGATGCAGGGAATATTAAGTATTGCTAGGTGAAAGCATATAAAAACTTTGTAATGAGTCCTTCATGTCCCTGTACCTATTAAAAATAGCTGCTGACAGATCTGATTTCCATTTGTCAGAGTAAAAAAGACTGCCAGGCGATTCATCTGTGTCTGTCACTGACTATATTTTCTGATTGCCTTTTTAGTCAGCTCCTTGTACAAGTCCTCCCTAGAAAGTATGTAGTAAAGCTACCTTCCTGAGTCAGCTGCTCTGGAAGGTTATCAGCTACTAAAAACAAAACAATTCCCAATTACAAACCTAGCAGCAGCAGCAGGAATGGAAGTCTTTGCATCCTCTAGATATGTTTGACTCAATCAGATTTCTGTCAATGTATTTGACATATTTATATGTGAACTTAGTGCACTTTTAACCAGTACTCACAAATCTACAAATTCCGTGCATCTTTTAAAACACATTAACATTTCATAATTATTAAGGCATTCTGGAAGATGAAGAGTGTGTCTCTTGTTATAATGTCTTTTAATTTTAGAAGACCTGTCCCTGTGTTTTACAAGCCACCAGTTTACGCACTAGCACTAGCCAGGTAAGCACCATTGATTTTGCGTCAAGGGTCACAGTCCAAACCCTCCCAGCTTGTCCTGGGCCTGGTGCAACCTCCCGAGCCCCTGAAGTCAAGGGCAGAGCTTGCCTGACTTTAACAAGAATTAAGTCTTAATCCCTATAAGCACCTTTTCAAGATAAGCCCTTGGTGCATGGAGGAGTTTGTTGCTCTGTGTCAGTATAATCAGAACAACATAACTCTCCCAGTGCAGCCGGATGCTGCAGCAGCTGCTCCAGCTTGCTCGTGTCGGTATGGCTCCACTTATCATGGAGCTTTTACGCAGATGTGTGCAGCAGATTTTTTTTAAACAGCCACACGACAAAGCTTTGCTGCCCTCGCCCTTGGCTGTAGTAGTCTGGGAGCAGCTGACCCTATTTGTATCTGTCAGATGCAGGGTGATGAGGATGAGCGATGTGGAGAGACCAAGGCTGAGGGTGAGACCTGCATTTGAACTGGCAGTCAGAGGGGGGGTCCAAATGTGCGTCAGCTGGGTGTGCCGTTCAGCAAACACTCATGGCTGAAGCAAAAAAGCTTGATGTTTACAAACTGCAGATACCTAGGGTATCCAATACAGCACACTTAAGTGTTGTTGCCCAGTGGCTGGGTCACACTGGTTTCGGCAGTCAAGCAGTTGATTTCACTGCCAACCATTTTAGCTCATTGACCTTCTAGAGAAGCGAATTAGGAACCAAGCGGTTTTATGGTTCAGAAGCATCAGTTTGTTTCCTAGCATGACAGCCCTGCTGCTCTTCCCCAGGAAGATTGCTTTCTTGGCTTGTACCCTTGCAACAGCAGCCAGAAGAGTATCAGCAGCCTCATGTCTCAGTTAACTCACTTTATATGACATTAAAGACCATGCCAAGCCAATGAAAATGGGAACCTGAGCAGTGGTAGGCGGCAGCCATTCATCTGCTCCTTGATGTTTTGGCTTGTTTTCACTGCCATAGAGCCCCCTGTCTTAGTCTGGTTGCCTCTGGCAATGGCAGGGGAGATAGGGCCGTGCAGGCACAGTACGTGAGAAAGTGTGAGCTATTGTAGTGAGAGTTTTGTGTTTGTGGCTTGTGCTGTCATGCAATGAAATCGTCCCTGTTTGGACAGGGAAGGGAGCGACTCTGCTGTGAGTTGTAGCTGCACAGAGTAGCTGGGGTTGTGGTAAAGCTCTGCTTCCCCAGATGAAAGCACGGTTTCACTTCAGCCTATGCCTGGTCTATGTTGATTGTGGCATAGCCATGTGATAAACACTGGACTGAGCCACATCTTGGGGAATGATCTGAAAAAAGGAGAAAACACCAATTGCTGTGTCTTCCCATATGCTCTGGTCTGTTCCCTTGCAGTAGGCTATGAATCACATTTCTGTGCAGTGTGAAGAGGACTGGAGGATGGGGAGAGCTCCTGAGCATTGCATAGAGCTGCAGAGCCACAGCAGAGAATGCAAGGGGTGGCTGCTGTGCCACTGGTGGAGGGGTGGGCAGCCCAGGAGCCAGGACAGGCACTGCTCCCCAGGATGGCTGGCTGCAACCTGGCTTTGTACTGGGGCTGCCTTAGTGTGGTACCATGCCGGGGCAGATATTACTGCTCAGAAAGGCTTATGAACTCAAACACAGCATCGTGCTAATGCAGCTCTCACCCTTCTGCGCTTTGAGTCTGTAACTTCTAGATGATGACACCCAGAGCCACGAAGACACCTAAATCCTACCTGTACAGTGTGATTCATTGAAGGCTGCTACCATACTTGTGGGTTTAGAGGCTCTCTAGACTTTACTAGCAATTTCCCAGAGATGTTTTCAGTTTGGTGGCAGTGCAGCACATCCCAGCAGTGCCATGCTGTCTGAGCATCTCGGTACAAGGTGCTTTTCCCAGCCAAAACCATGCACAATTCAACAAACGCTGAGTATTATCTCCCCAGCTGCGGGGGCCAATGACTCAGCTGGTCATCCAGGGCTCTCTTTCTAGGCCAGGAAGGGAACTGAATGTTTGCAGAAGGAGGTTTATCTTACATTAAATTGGCTGGTTATGATCATTCTTATCCAGTAGCTCCTTGCCTGGAGACTTGCTTGGAGAATGAAAGGCAGGGATTTGGGTCTCCTCTTTGCCTGAGAGGATCTTCAGGTCACCTTCTTCCTGTGGGCCTTGAATTATTGGGCTATAAACCACCCTGTGGGGGTAAAGTGAGTGGGAAAGCATCATCCTTCATGGTGTTTGAGAGACTGAGTAGAAGCGAAAGCTGCTGCCTTTAAAAAAACTTGCGCAAAACTGAAGAACAGCAGTGTGAAGAGTGGTGTGCCCCTCCTCAGCCAGCACTTATCTCTGAGGAAAAATGGTTATAGCTGCAAGACACGCCTCAGGCAGAAGTTTCCCACCATCTGGAGAGTGGTGGGCTAGCTGCGAGGCCATTGTGTGAAAGTTTGGAGCGCAGCTCTGTCCTCCACCCGTGTTTTAATTGAGAGGGAAGTGCGCGATTAGCTGTCAAACCCGAGCTGCTCGGTGCAGTTGTGTGCTGGGAGAGGCACCTGGAAGAGACAAGCCGTGGTGAGCGCAGCATGGCATAGCACAGCACGGTGCAACTGAGCCTCCAGGGGACAGGGTAGGGTGGGAGGAATGTTCAGAACTAAATTTTGGATGCAGGCGCAGGGAGCGGTTTGCACGTCCCCTGGCCATGAAGGCAACGTCTGGGCTGGCAGCTCATGATGGGTGGCTGAAAGTGTCCCCAGAGGCGCTGGCAACATCTGCAGGGCCTGGGAAGGTTTTGGCATTGCAGCACGAGGGACTGCCGCAGGGGCCAGAGCACTGCTCTGCCTCCTTTGCAACAAGAGGAGTGTTCTGCACTGTCCTAAGCGAATCCTTTAATCTGGGGAGGACTGATAGGCATGGGGCCCCGCTCCCCTTTCAGGGGAGGGAGGCTTGGCTGCAGGAGAAGTTTCACAGCAATGCCTTCTTGTCTTGTGATGGATATAGGCTTTTTTAAAAGGCTTCAGGTTTAGGTATTTTCCTAATCCAATGCTTCTGTGAGTCCTATACCCTGAAGAGCTGCACTGTGTCCACTGGGCACATCTCCCGTGGGGCTGGGCACCCTGCCGTACAGTGGAGCCCCCTGAGCCCTAAGGCAGTGCCCAGCCCGGTGTGGGATCTCCCTGAGCTCCTGCCCAGAGCCACATGTGGGCACCACCTTGCAAGCCACCTGCTGCTCTGAAGACATTGGCTTGGCTGCTATTAGCACTGCAAAAAGTGATTGGCAGTGGCTGAACTTCCCTAGTTTCTTGTGGCCACATGAAATACCCATGGCCGGTTGCACCCAGCTGCACTGCTGGTGGGGCTGTCTGGGGCTGCAGGTGATGCATTGAGGCAACATCTCCACCCCAGGGACCAGCTTTCTCTGGCATGGTTGAGCGCACTGGCAGAGTGATAACTTGCTGTGTCATATCTCAAGCAATATTTTACTGGGATAATAATATTTAGATGTAAGTTTTCTTTATCTTGCTTTTCCTTAGTAGATTGCAGATGATGGCCATTGCCTCATGTGTGAGGCATGCTGTGCTGGAGCCAGAGAGGGAGCTGGCTGTGGTTACCTTCACTGGCCACTGGCAAAGCTGGGCAGTGAGGAGCCTCCCAGACCCCGGCGTGGTTTCTGGAAGGGAACCCCTCGCTTCCGGGGACCCAGCCTGTGCCTTCGACTTGTGCACCGACACGAAAACCCAGCACGGAGATGAGGAAAGGCGACAGCAAGCAGGGTGACTGGAAGCATGCCTGAGCATTGGAGATATATTTTAATAAACATGATGCTGCCTTTTCATCACAGCCCCCCCTCTCCCTCTTCTACCCCAGGATACTTTTACAGCCTGCGGTGAGATGCCAGATCGCAGTTTATATGTTTCAGAAACCTAACTGAAATCAGATGCTGTGTTCCTGCGAGCCGCCTCTCTGTGCTGGCTGTGGCAGCCCTGGCGTCATGGGGGCTGCCAGCACATGGGGTATGCTTGGGGGGCATAGCCCCCTGTGCAGGGCTCTGCTGAGTGCATCACCCTGCCCTTCACCTCTCCCCAGGGCTCTGGTAGTATTTTTTTGTATTTTTTTGTTTTAGTCCCCAGAGGAGAAACTGAGAGCAGCCTCCCACTTTTGTTTTTCTTTCCCCCTCCCGCCATTAGCATTCGGGGAAAACAGAACTGAAACAAACTGTAATGTTTGGGAACTGGCTAAATTTAGTATTCCTCATGAATGATGAAATTCCCACCAGAGAGGGAATGAATTAATTTTTTTTCCCCAAAAAATGGGGCCTGCTTCTTCCTTGCGGCACAGAATGCTTTGCTGTGTAGCCAGGAAAAAGGTGTCCAAATCTCCCGCTTCCACCCACAGCAGAGAGCTGGCTGCTGCTTCATTACTGGAATTAAAAAGGGAGTCAGTAACATGATAAACACATTCATCAAGTGAGTTTACTCTCTAATTCCCTGGACTTTTTCTGTGAGCACTCTGCTGGCATGAGATCCCAATGAGGCCATGGGAACCTGCATTGTGGTCCCTGTAGGATTTAGCTGGAGGGACCAGAGATGTCATGGTGTCCCCATGGTCTCGCCAGCAGGAGCTCCGATGTGCTACAACAAGGTTGATGCCCATGGGGGATGTGGGGGCAGCCCATCCCTTTGACAGCAAATAAAACCTCAGCTAGGGACAGCTGCTTTTGACAAGCTGTGCTGTTGTCTCAAGGTTTTGTAAGCCTAAAGAAAAAAGGGTGGTTGAAGGGAGAGAGGTGCCCTTTATGTATCTATTAAATAAATCAAGTTTGAGGGAGATCTGCTATTGTGCCCAGGAGAAAAGAGAGCTGTTATGGAGCAAAGGAACTGAAGCGTCTGACAAAGTGTCTAATACGATGCAAAGTCTTTAGACTTTACATAAAGGAACTACGCAGCTAAACTAAGTAGCCTGGTTAAAGCTGAGCAGCCTCTTACATTTTAAACAAAAACTAGATAAAAGCTTCTCCCTGCCACGTGGCCAGGAATAATGGTGCTGCCTCCGGACTCCTTGAACCTGACCTGGGATGCACTAATTTATCCGTCTTGACGCGGCTGAACTGAAGACCCCTTTCTGACTTCAGGGAGGCTGTAAATATCCACATTGTGCAAAATGAGCTCTTTCTTGTGCTACAGTAGAAAATGCCAACTCAATTAAAGAATTGAGTTGACCTGTTCTGGAGAGCATCAATGCCAATCAAATCTTAAAAATCAATAAAAATGGGTCATGGAAAAAAAATGCTCCTCTGCGTAAGGTGTCTAGGTGTTTTAAAGTGGTGATTACTATACTGACAGTGGAAAAAATGGTGATACAGGCTGTATTTCTCCAGTTTAGCATATTTTAGCAACAGAAGAAATATTTTCAGATCTGGAATTCAGACACTGAGGTGGGTGTCTGTGGCCAGGCCCTGATTCCCTGGGAGTGGGGCCAGCCTGGACTATGGGGAGACCCATCGCGTGGCTCTGTAAGAAGGCCTCCAGATGCTCTTTACCATCAAAATACTACAAATGAAAAGCCCACTCACTTGAAATAAGGTCTTTAGTTCATTGATGAGAAGTTGTGTGTGGGGAGGTCTGAGGGAGTAATTTCTTCCAATCAGTTGTGTGTTGGGTAAAGTTGGGATGTTCAAAACATGCCCACTACAGATGGTGAAGTTTGACGAAAGCCATGGCTGGATGGAGAATGGCTCCTCCTGAGACAGCTCTGCTGCACTAAAGGTGCTCTTTGCATTTACATCAGGCAGTATCCTGGGCAGAACAGTCAATGGGCTGCAAAATACATACATGCTCCCTTCATGACCCCACTGCTAGGTACATACCCTTCTTTTTCTGTTTTTTTTTTTTTCTTTTATTTTTTTTCAGATTTTTTCAAGCAATAGCTTCTGTTTCTGTTGCAGGGTGATACATCTACCAAGGATGGGATGTTTTACCCACTGGCATTTGCCAAATTAATGCAAAAATTCACTTTAAGCATGCATTTGTTTAATATAGTTGCAGAGTCTTATTTTAAAACATGTCTGTTTTTGTTTAGGTAAGCATAGCAAACTTAGTGGTTAGGAAGTAATGCTCATTATTGCTATTATTATTGTTAGTTAAGCCAAAGCTTTTGAGTATGAGTGGGTGAAAATAGAAAAAAAGTCACGTCCTAGCATGTCTTCATCCCATGATAGGGATTTTTTTTTTAAATGGTGCTTGGAAAGTGTGTGTTTGTTTGTGTGTACTGCATGGGCGTATTTTAAAAAGCTGCCTTTGTTGCCTTCATTATTGGCTCTATCTCAGAAGTGAATGCCATGAGTATAAGTAAAATATGTGTGTGTGTGCTCTAGATACAGCTTGTTGAGGTGAAGGCGTTTTTGCAAAGGTCCATAGGCATTTCTCTACTTTTCCAACTCCCAAAATCTGTCAGCCTGAGAGTAGAGGACCCAGGGTGGGAGGTGCAGCCTCTTGCCTGTTGATGCGTCAGGGGCCCTCATCCTGCCTGTATGAGGGGTACTGACCCTGCAGGGACCATAACACTGGGACTGAGAGACCCCTTTGCTCTGCCTGCTTTGTTTTCCCACTGGGTCTAGAGCTTGGTGCCCATGGCGTGCAGAGACGCATGCACATAAAATAAGATAGAGGTTTCCCTCTGTGTTGGCAACAGAGAAAGGAGGAAGCCCTTGGGTTAAGATCAGCAGGGATTTTGTAACTGAGTCTGGTCGCTGTGAATTTATAAACTGAAGCATGTTTTTGGAAAGCTTTTTGTATGGTTTGAAGCCTTTCTCCAAAGTAATTATAGGATTTATTAAAAAAATTTGCAAGACTACGTGATAAGAAGGGAATCTCATATATAGCAGGGACAAAACAGCAGAGGTTCATTGACAGGAGTCATTAATAAGCCCAAAGGGGAAGAGACTGTCAGAAAAGGAAATTCTCTGGCACGGCAGAATGTCAGGTAATTAATAATTACTGCAATTATAGTAGGTAATAACTAGCATACATTCTGGCTTTTCATCAGTGTTTTGCCAGGCTTCATTTCTTGCAGGTCCTTTCTGGTAAAAAAACCAAGTAAACAACAAAACAACAAGCAAATCTCGTCATGTTTTGATGTGAGATCAGCTCTTCACGAAATCTAGAAGGTGATGTTTGATATTGAGCCAGAACAACACTCTTTTCTTAATTAAGAGAGAAGAGTCCTTCTGAAGGCTTCGGATACAGCTTGACAGCACCATCACCAGGCCTGCCAAAACCAGGGCTCCTGCCACCAAGCCTGCAGGCAGTGCTTCCAGGGGTGAGGGAGCATCACTCCTTCTTGGACCCAGCGAGCCTGGAAACACCGAACACATTTGGTTTCCTAGAAGACAACATGGCTCAGTTCTTCAGTGTCCAACACAACAGGATGGCCTCAGAAGATAGAACCTGAAAGGAAGTGATTGCATTTCCAAAGCATTAGGATAAGGAAGAATACAGGACCTGAGGTCTGCCATTCAATAAGAATTCTGTCTTGTAGCAAAAAGTAGATGCCTGATATGCGTTATGGGGCAATGAAGTATTGTGTTAGTACTGCTGTTACAAATGGTTAGGCTTTCAGGAACTTTTGCATCATATACAGGTTGTAAAAGTGGTTTTTGGAAAACTGTCTTCAGGAAGCCAATAACTCTATGGAGACATTGCTTATATTGAGGAGTCAAAACTGTTCAGGGGAAAGCTCATAAAGGGAAGTGGATTTCCATACTCTAGGAGGCATAAGAGCAGGAGAACAACTCTGTGGCAAGACCTCAGATTTAAGAAAATTGTGGAATGAAGGTGTAGTGATTAAGATAGAGTTTGGGTAATGTTAAAAATGGGAAGCTTAAGTTGTGAGCAAAATAAATGCTGTTTTGGAATAGTGATCTCTGATAGCCACTAAAACTGTGTGGGGAGAATGATTTATTTATTTACATCAATGAAAAATAGACAAACAGCTTTGGCATATTGTGATCTGATGATATGGGTGAGAACTGATCAATCAGTTGGTTTTTGTGGGAGTCCGATGAAAAAGTTCCTGAAGACTTCCTAGCTAGGATGGGAGGTGCCTTGAAAAAATTAAGATGCTTCTTGACCAGGGAAGGATAAGCTACATTACCATACCCACAGTGGTACGAGCTTGGAGGCTGCTATTGGGACAGTATGTGCTGATAAGGAGGAAGGTGCAGCTCCAGCAAATTAAATGTTTGGGGTGGGTACCTTAGAATAATTTATTTGACTGACTGAGAATATCCACAGTGTCCCGAATTATGTGTCTTTTATTCTGCTGTGTATAGCTACTGGAGGATTGAAAAAGATGCCATTTTCAGTGACAGCCCTGTCTGAGACAAGGCTGTGTAACTGTGTGATTGCTGTCGTGATGTGTGCTATTTTCAGGTAACTGAGCCCCAGTGACCCAGCAGAGAAATTATTTCCTTGACTATTGTACAATGGATATTGATTCTCTTTGTAAAAACCTTGATGATAAAGTATGGCTTTTGAATACATGAACATATGTGGCATGTCCAGTGGACAATTAAAGACTGAAAAAGTGCTTTAGACTGTGAGACCAGTGTAGCTATGTTTACTTCATAACACATGCAACAGTGATGCAAATGTTATTGTTCACTAATGGGTGTTGGAAAGGAAAAAGGGGATGCAGATTTAACAGGTGAGGTGGTGAATGGTGAACTTCAGAGGGGGATGTGAAGCTTTAAGCAGAACTTTTCACCTCACTCAGCGCCGTCTCTGGAGGTGTGTGGAAATGAGGGAGGCCAGTGGCACCCAGCGACCTCCCAGGTAGCAGTTTCAAGAGTGACGCTATTGTGTAAACAATTGTGCAGCTGTTGATGATAAACCCAGAGCTTTTGGATGGAAGGGATGAGCCCATTCCCATGAACTTGGCAAGGTGAAAGGGTGCGCAGCCCCATTGAAAAGCCTCTGCTCCTTGCTGTTATCAGACTTTTCTCAGAAAAGAGAAGTCTATGATTAGGCCAATGTGGGGTCATGAATGTGGCAAAACAGATGAAGATCCTTAGACTTTCATCAAAATAAAGCTGACTCAGCTACTCTGGCAGCCTCTCCCATTGAGAAAACAAAGGCAGAGGAACAACAGAGTGTCTCCCAATACTGAAACCACGTGTAACCAGCACCACTGAATGTGTTCCTGGCTTGCCCAAATCCATCATGGTACTTCTGGAAGTGCTAAAGGGGACAGAGACGTCTGCCTGCTCCTCAGTGCCTTGCATATTCAAAATCGCAACCACCCTGTTGTGCATGGCAACAAGAAGAGGAGCAATGCTGGCATTTGACCAATGGAAAACTTCTGTGTGCCTTTGAAGAAGGGGCCTGTGTTTGCCAAAACTGTGGCATTTGTATGTGACATTTTTCTCATAAGGCCAGACAAGCTGCCTTCCTTAAATTACCCGTTTGGTACGAGCAAGTGGTATCAGGGTTTCGTTGTGGTGGTTTGAAATGGGAAGAATAAATGCAGCATGTTCTTGGTTGTAAACCAAAACAGAGAGATGAGACATCTGAGAGCTCTGTGAGGACCCTGAGCCCTTTCCAGGGCTGGAGAAACAAAACTGAAGGGTGCAAGCTAGCTGGTGTGGGAATTAAGGAAAAATGGAGGGATGCCTTTAACATGGTGAGAACTAAAACTCGTCTTTGGATGGTCTCCCAAAGAGTTGGCTTGTGACAAACATCTTGTGCCAACATTTATAAGCACTGCAGAAGATTCTAAAAGGCTGTCCTACTGATTTTAAACTGGATAGCCTTCAGGGAGGCTATCCAGTTTCAGTTGTTCTCATGGTATTAGGTGTCAAAGAAGAAGGGTCTACTGATGAGACATGATCTGGAGGGTGTTGTATTCTGCACATAATGAAACACGGTGTCTCACCTCTGACTCCTCTCTTGGATGTTAGATTTCCCCATGTACCGATGGTGACTCAGAAAACATACTGCCACTCTTAGGTTCCTGGTCCTAACTGGTGACCTGATGGTTGCTGAATTCCTCATCAGGACCCACTGAAATGATACCTAGCTCCAAGAACTGCTTGCAAAGACCTTCCGAGAATCCCTTTACCAGCTGCTTAGAGGCAGGGAATTAGTGCTTAAAGTTGAAAACCTTGCTAAAAACATTGCTTGTGAAGACATTGAGTGCATTTTTCCCCATGTCATCCTTTGGATATTTTACTTTGCTACTGTGTGCACAACACAGGTTTAGCCCTTCTGCCCATCTTTCTAACCAGGCATTTGTGTGGGGAGCTGGTTGTTTGCAGATGTCCTCTTCCAAACATAGCCGCACTTCTCATGAAATTAATGCTTGTGGATGCCCTTCGTGTCTCCTGCAGTCCTTCCCTCTGGAGAGTTATGCAACAGGTTGTGACCAGCCCATGAACTTTGAGACAGCAGCCTCCTGAAAAGAGCAGCAGCAAAGTGCTGTGGAGGTGGGACGCAGAAGGCAGTTGTGTCTTGCTGGTCTCTGGCTGCTGAGCCCTAGAAGGTGAAGTTTCACTAGGTTATCCTCCAGTGGGCTGACACCCTGTGGGTCAGGAGCTGAGCTACTCCAGGTCCATCTCCTTCCATTCTTAGTGGGAGCTTTATCAGCACAGTAAAAGTTTGTCATATTTGCCATTACTTTTTTGAAATTAAGTAGGAGGTTTTAATTATTTTTTTTTTCCTTCTACTCTTTCTGGTGAAAACCCCACAGTAATTCTCCCCCCCATTACCTTTTAAGTTGCATGCAGGGCTCTGCCTCTCAATGATGGTTATATCCAGAAGGTTTATACAGTTTTAATAAACAGTTTAAAAGCCTGCTTAAAATTCTTTCCTCTGTTTAATCTGTAATTTTTCAAAATAGCTTAAAAGGCCTTAGGGATTTCACTGCCCATCTTTTTTTTTTAGGCTTCAGGCCCAGGCATTTTTTGATAGACTGCCTGTCTCACTGCAGATGTTTTTCGAACCACAGTTTTATTTGGAGGGGTGCAGCATACCTTCACCCTGGAATCTCCCGATGTGCAAATGCAGCTGACCCCTACCGCTGCTGCTTATAAACCTTAGTTTTGCTGGTTTAGCGAAAACATAAACAGTCAACAGTTAGAAAGCTGTTTTTTTACCTGCCTCTGAAGTATGATTTCTGGAGGCTGCACAGGATTTAAGCCCTTTCAAGCCCAAAACCTCACCGGAGCTGCAATAAATCTTGGTGACATCCTTCAGTGTAGACATGTCTGGTAGCTGCTCTGTCACCTGCTAATGTCAGGATGGAGGACTTGTTCACACGACAAACATTGACAACAAGACAAAGCACATTTTTATTAAGCACTTGGTGAAAGATAACATTTCACAGCAGTCTGAGAACAGGAGACACCTGTGCTCTTAGAAAGTTAAAGGCAGAGTCACTTAAAGCTGCACTTATGTAACATGCCCTCTTAAACAGCTGTGCCACAGACAGGGGCAAAAATAACAGCCAAATGAGAAAATACGTGCATGGTTTTGAAGCACCTCAAATCAGTTTTCATGTTCGATGTGAAGAGATTAAAAAAAAATAAAATTGAGGCTGTTGAGCTACAGTGTTGGTTTTGGATGTGGCCGTGATAATTTCCCAGCCATCGGCATCCACTTCTGGATGCTGTTTTCTGCGGAGTCCTTTGGTTCAAACCACAGGCTGAGTCGCCCCAACATGGGCTGCCAGCCTGTCCTCTGTGCTCATTTGTTGTTAGCTCGTTAGCTAATGAGCCACTGCCTTCTCCTTCCCCTGCTTAGATCCTTGCTGGTCCTCCCGTCCTGCAGGCAGACCCAGCTCCCTTTGGTCCAGGCTGCTCTGGGACAGCTGCTGTCTCACAGCTCAGTGCCCGCGACTGGGCTTGTGTCCCGTTGGAGACCTTCTGCAGAAGATGGACACCAAGAGGCCCTGCTTTCTGCAGCTGCCCTGAACTTACATTCTAAAGGAAAAAGTCTTGTGGCAGAGGCTGCAAAGGCAGGATTTTGGTCATCTGTGACTTGTACCATATTTTTAGAGCAAACTGCTTAGCACAAGGTTAGGAGGTATATAATGTGGTTTATGTGTCAAATCAGGTACACTCTGCTGTTCCATAGTAAGTTGGGCTCCAGCCTTGTGCTTTTGCAGCTGCACTGATCTCAGCTGCAAGCTGGTGCACTGTGTACCCCCTCAGCAAATACTGCCGGGGCGGAGAGTGCCTCCGGATGAGTGAGGCTACCTTGGGCATCAGAAGGACCCTTGGAGTTGTTGATCACTGTCAAAAAAAGTTTGTAAAATTATTTGAGAAGGAAAGCATGGCTGGTGGTTGAATTCAGTAATGCAATGGCACAGCCACAGACATCTTTTGTTTCTACATGCGAGTTCTCCTTAGAATGAAAAAAAAAATATCTGAATGTGTATTTTGTGCATTTAAATATTTTGGTGTATTTGAGAAGGTATTAAACACCTAAAGCTCAGCTCTTCAAGATTGTTCTCCTTCTTTGCCTTTAGAGCTATGACAGGTGACAGCAGCTGGAACCCATTGCTCTCCAGTCCACCTCCAGTTTCCACTGGTGCAACCCAGTTGGAGAGGCAGCCTACTGCAAGGATTTCAGTACTAAAAGGTTGGATTATTTATTTGTAACCAGCCATTGTTCAAGTCTGTTCTCCACAAAGTACTTCCACAAAATAATAATAATACTACTACTAATAAAGTACTTTGAGAATTTTGTATTATCTTCCACGTATACCCACATCATATGTCTGATGTTCCTACCTGAAAGTTCAACTATAAATCAGCTGTCACAGGGATTTTCACAGTTCTTTTAATTAACATCAATTCTGGGACAAGCAGTGAATGAATAATCCTCATAATTTCAAGCTGGTGTTTTTGATTACAAAAGCTCATCCCATAACTGGAGTGTGCACTTCTGAATATCTTTTAAGTTCTGCTGCTCATTGCTTCTGAATATGCATGTAACAGATTGTAATTGTGCTGCAGTGTTGTAATACTGTTCAATTTGGGAGCCTTTGAAGTCTTGTACATCTCTATCTTCTGCAACAAAAATTAAATCAGAACATAAAATTAACATTTTTCCATCAAAATAGCCTATTCCAGCAAGCATACTTTTAAACAAGAGTTGGAATATGATAGCAAATGTTAGCGCTATTTGAAATTGCCTGTATTTGCTTTTCTATTATGTGCCTGCAATAATTGAAATTAGGTAGAGTGTGAATACCAGCAGGTGTCCTAATTTAAATTATTATTTTTTTTTTAAATAAGCCAGAAATGAATGCTAAAAAATGTGTACGCATGTGCTTCTGGGAAGATACTTGATATATTTGCTACAACTGTTAGCTTTTAGAAGTTGTGAAACTTATTTTTGGCTGCAAATTATCCCTATTTCAGGTATGTGAATAACAGTAGAAAATTAAAAAGTAAAAGTGTTTTGATAGAGCAAAAATGTCCTTTATATGTTAATGTGAATTCCAGAAGGTTTGTGCAGTTTAAGTGTAATGCTTACTGGGCAACGGCTGTTACTGAGATGGGCTGCAATAACAAGAGCTTAATAGTTAGCTTTGGTACAGGGAGACTCACAGGAGCCAGGAACTTCCTGAGAGCACAAGTCAAAGGGGCAACTTTTTAGATTTTCCTCCTAAATATAGTTCTTTCAGGCAATCCCAGAAGTTAAACAAGCATTAGATGTTGTCATTACAGTCGCTGGAGCGAGACTCGAGGTATGCAAGAGGCTCCACCTTGAGCTGCCCTGGACTTTGGGGCCAGAGAGCAGAGGTGAGGGGTGGGTGAGGCAGGGGGTGCACCCACAGAGAAGTGAGTAATGCAGAGTTTGGATAACCCAGCAGGAGTCTATCTTGATACAAGCCTGAAGGATGGGGCTGGAGAGGTGAAAGAAAGTATGAGTTACGTCAATATAGGATTTATCTAGACTCCTTCCTGGCTCTTGATTTTGGCTGTGCGTGACAAGGATGTGCAGTCCCTCCTGTCTCACGCTGTGATTTATAGCTGTATTCTTGCCTCTTGGTGGCTGTGAGGAATTTGACATGGACAAGTTTTCCAGAGACTTATTTCTTAAAGTTTCCTGCTTTGTCTGTGTTTGGAGGGAAAAAAAAAATAATCACTGTTGCTTCTCTTAAAATCAATTTGAATATTAAAACAGACTGTATTTTTTTATATCTCATCAAATAGTTTGTGCTCTGCAAATGTGATTTCTGCTTAGCAGGGGGTGCCTATGGATTGGGGACAAGCTTGGCAACAGTATGGATGAACAGAACATGAAATAACTTCTCAGAATTATCTAAATGGTTTGGTTTGATGTTTCAGAAATGAACCAAATCTGCTTCATAGAAAGATTCAAAAAAGGGTTTAGGGAGTAACTGGTGGAGTCAACCTTTTTTCTTCCCTCTCTCATCAAACATCCTATAGTCTCCTGCCTGGGATGCTTCCTGAGATTGGGGTTTGTGAATTTCATCTGAATGGGACCTGTTCCCCTCCTGTGAGCTTGTCCTACTTGTCAGAAAATAAGGAATTTGGAGGAAGGTCGTCTTCTACTTCTGCAGTGACTTCTGCAGTGACAGTTTGTTGTCTGGTGGCACAGAAAATACAGTAACTGAATAAAGGTTAATGTTTGTCAGCAAAACAAAAAAAAATAATTTTAAACTAATTTCTTCTTCCATTCTCTTGTTTTCAACTCTCATCCATCATGAAAGAGACTGTGGATAGCTGCTGGTGTGAACCATCCTGTCCCCATGTTCCTAATGCCCTTCCCTGTTGTAGGTTTTTGTAGCTGAAGATGTTTACCAGTAACAATATTTGGTGCAAAGACTGCTTAATGGTGAAGAACAGGAATCAGCTCTGCCTTAATGTGTTTGTTCAAAGAAGGAAAAGGCACAGAAGTGTCATAAAGGACCTTCTATTAAGAAAATCAGCTCTGAGGCACTCTGTGCTCACCACAGTGTTATGAATCCTCCCACAAACTCAGCATGGGGTGTGAAAGGTGACAAGGGGACAATCCTCCCTCCCATCAGCAGCACTGCCAGCATAGCTGCACCATGGTGCGGTGGTTCTCTCCTCCTACACGCATGTACTTGTCACTCTCTGCTGGCACAGGACCCATGACATGCTTTTGATGGAGAAGCTCTTTATTCTCCTCTCCCAGAAGGGGGGGTGGTGGTGCCTTGGTATGGTGATTGAATTTTGGTAGTGGGTCTCAGCAGGTTTCTCCTCAGGTCCCTTGCCAAGGCTTTGCTTGGAACTGGCTTCATACCACCCTTGAGGGGACCCATTCCTTGGACACCAGAGCTGGGTTGTGTCTGCACGGGGAAGGGAGGGATGTTGGGCAAGGTGTGGCAGGGTGGCAACTTCATGAAGAGGATCTTGGAAAGCCACAGAACCCCCTTGCAAGGGGAGCTGTGAGAAGTGCAAGGAGGGGAAAGCAAGGCTCTCTGCTGCAAGTGGGTCATAGCTCATTGAGATAGCTACCAGCTCACCTGCCTGACTTACCTTCACTTGGCACCCGCAACTACACTAGCTATCCTGAGAGAGACCAAGTAATAAGGGAACCCTTGTCCATTTTGCATTCCTCAAGTAGCCTGCTGCCTGTTCTGCATATATGAGGAGCCAGCCCTACTTCTGATACCCCCTAGTGCCGGTGCTGGCATTTGGTGCAGCCCCTTCCAGCCAGCCACCCCCAGGACGTTCCCTGGATCCGGCTCCTTGCTCATGAAGGGTGATACCCACCCCAGTCCAAGAGCTGTGGCAAGATAGCTTGTCCCTTCAGGGAGTGTGTGTGGACAGTTAGGGGTTGGTGCCCTCTATTAAAGTGCTTCTTTGTAACAAAGAATGACTTATGTGTCTGAAGTACTTGGACTTCTGAGCCATTGATTTAAAAAAAGCAGAAACGTATTTACACGCTGCCATCCTGTACTCAGTACTCCCTTCATGCCCATGAGTAGAGGAGACTTTGTACATGTTGATGAGACTTTGTTCTCTTGGAGACCAAATCACAACTTGCCTAGGGCAGACTTCATGTGTCTGTCAGCCTCATGAGCCTGAAAGAGCTTTTGCAGCCTTTGCTAGCCTGCTCCTTCTGCAGGCTTGATCTTTACCCTTTGATCTCCGGATCTACAGCCTTAGAAAAACAAGTTTCACTGGGGCTGGGGCAGAGCCATCACATCTTCCAGGCTGTAAATCTAACTATTGTGTTTGAGCATTGCCTGTGATGCTTCTTATCGAGATCATTGTTCCACCCTTTCCTGTTTGGTTTCTTTCACAATTCCTTTTGAATGGGCTCCCTAGTAAAGAGCCCATCATAAACAAACACATCGAGCTCTGCACAATGCAAAATAACATTGAATTCCCAGTTTTCATCCCCTGCAGCATAAAAAATGCACCCCAAATATAAAATGAAAGAATCCCAACGGGATGGAAGACATCTAAGAAAGTCATAGCCTCGAGTGGCAAACCACCGCTGGGGCAGCTGGGAACCCCCATCCAGTTTCCAGCTTTCCCAGGGTTTTCCTAAGTGGGCAAAGGCAGTGGTGTGGGCCCTCAGACCCCCCGAGCACCCCGGTCCAGCCCTCCAGTGTGGTCCTATGTAGATTCAGTGTCCTCTAGTGGCAAACCTGCGGCACAGGCACCGCAGCCCTGGGAAGGGGGAACCCCTTTCTGCCTGGCTGCGGGAGCATCAGCAGAATGCGGCCTTGGAGTAAATAGCTTAGGGGAAGGAGGGCTATTGTCCGTGTTATCCAAGCTGTGGGTATAATGTGTAGCACCTACGTGTGTTAGCCAAGTCACAGTGTCGCTGTCATCTGCTCTTGCCTTTGGTGTTAGACATGCCAAAGAGGCTTCTGGAGAGAGTGGTTTTATTGCAGTGCTTCAAGATGTTCTTACAGCTGAGCAAACTGTCCAAAATTTTTCAGGGTTTTTTCACTGTGAATGATGGAGATACTTTGTTAAGACTAAAATCTACAGCTTTGCTTGGGTGGAAGATAAAAATGCTGAGCTGCAATAGGGAGTCGGAGCCCTCTCCATCCCTGCAGCTGGCTGGGAGCCAGGTGCATTGCGCAGCAGCAGCAGTGCTCAGGAGGACTAGAGGAGCAGCTCTAAAATCCATCCCCCATGAGCACTGGGAATAACACACTCATTCTTGTTTTCAGCATATTGGCACAAATTCTTCTCATCACATTCAGTACCCTTTGATTACTTAAAGTGTTATAAAAAAATTGCATTTAAAGTGTTTCGTTGCTCTCCTTTCTAAGTTCTGTTGCGATTTCTTGCTCTTTTTCCCCCTCACTTCTATTCTGATCCTCCCAATTTTTTCCAAACTCTGCTGTTGGATGCTGTTTCCAGACCTATGATTTAGTGATTGCAAATCCCTTCAGACTCTGGGTATGTTTTCTGTCTGGAGATGAACTCTGGCTAAGCTCATTTCTAGCGGTGACATGAAGGCATGACTTGTTATTTTGGCGTGCAGCACAAAGTCGATAGAGAAATCAGAAGATCAAATGGATCTCTACGTTAGGCTAGTTTCATGGAAAAGATGATGCACTTTTAGTTGTTATCAACACAAGCTCTCGATTAAAAATGTCATGACACTACCATTGAGGAATAATGATTCAGCTTCTCAGATAACGGAGTGTTTTTCCACACCAGAAACACATCATTTTAGTGGCTGCAAAGCCCCCAGAATATCTTTCTGTGTTGCAAAAACACATATCAAGCCTTTGGCTGTAATAATTCTCCCCACAAATGTGAAGTCAAGTGCTAACTAGTGTTTTCCTTAGACGAAGAAAAGCTTTTTTTTTTTTTTTTTTTTTTTTTGTCCTACTTTTGCTGTCCCTGAAGGGGGCAAGGAAAACTCTTCAAAATGTCTGCGGCTTTTCAGATGACACTGGTTCCCTGGCTTTATTTACTGCATTGGGAAAAATCAAGAATGCAAAATTACTTTGCACAATGTTTTGCATCAGACAAACTGGTTTTGAACATCTCCAACAGGCTTTTTTTCTTTAAGAATCTACACTGTTTGGATAAAATGCAGAGCTGGTTCTTGGAGGTCATACAGGAGCCCAGACCTTCCTCCTGCCTTGCTAAGCGTTGGGAAGCTACAAAGTTCACCGGGGACATCCTCCCTCTCTGGTCTCAGTGAAGTGTCCTTGCAAAGTGGAATCACACCAGAAAACAGGCTTAAGGACTTCAAAGTTAAAGGCTGCTCTCTGGATCCAGCTAAAAGGGAAGCAGCAGCTGGGAGAAAACCAGCCCTGGCTCTCCAGCCAGAAGAGACAGGCACCAGCTGAGGACAGCAGTTCCCTAGGATGGTAAAACACCTCTGGTCTTAACTGCTTGGACCAAGCCACAGCCCTGGAAAACCAGGTTTGCTGCTTTCTGCCACTTTAGGGATGCATTAGGGTAGACGCTGAGCTCATGTCTGGCCGTTGCCAGTGGCAGCAGTCACCCCATCACCGCCCTGTCCCAGCAGACAACCTGGCTCTTCTGTGCCACGCTATTCCTTCCTCTTCCTCCCACGGCAGGAACATCCACTTCCCAACCCCTCAAAACCCTTGTGTCTAAAATCCTGGAGCTGGTTCAGATGGTGTCCAACATGTTACTTGTGCTCAAGGAATGGGTGGAAAAGTCAGGGCTCACACTGGGGGAAGGCAGTGAGGTTGGTTTAGGGTTCAGCTGGAAGTTTTGTCTGATCAGAAGTATTTTGCCTCAGATAGTCATAGCTCCTGCTGGACATGGAAGCCCAAGGGAGCTGGGAGGAGCTGGCTCTGGGCTGAGCTGGGCTGCTCCTCTGTGTCTACACAAATAACGCCCCCTATAGCTCTTGTCAATCTTTCCTTTTTCCCACTGTGTTCCTTAAACCTATTGATAGCACCCTGCCCTTTCCCCTAACTGCTGGCTGGGCAAGAGGCAAGACATTTTGTGTCTGGCTGGAGATATGGCCAAATGGCCAAACAGGACAGAGGAAGAAGGCTCAGTTTGCAAACTTTGCCTTGGCAAAGGCCCCGGTTTGGATCTTTTCTCTGCTGAGGTGCTGATTTTGGTGCAACTCTTAGAAACACGAATTTCTTGAGGGCTGTGAGGTTCTGTCAGGTTGCACCAAAATGGGCACAATCTTCATTCCCATGGGAACCCAGGCCAACATGAAGATCTTTATCCATCAGTACGCTCTAAGCAGTAAGAATAGACAAAAGTTAATATGACTTATGGAACTACAGGCTGTGACTTCCAGCATGTCTTTATGGTCTCACACTTCTCCACCATCTGCTGCTCATTACCACCCCACCTGACCCTCACCCCTGTGCCAGCAAAGCTGTCCCTGTGGTCGTGCAGGGAACCAGCCTGCAGAGCAGCAGTTCTCTGGCCGCCTCTCACCCCCACGTACTTTGTGTGCGGCAGCGTAGGTGGA
Organism: Pterocles orientalis; assembly: GCA_011057875.1. Lineage (NCBI taxonomy): Eukaryota > Metazoa > Chordata > Aves > Pterocliformes > Pteroclidae > Pterocles > Pterocles orientalis. The sequence goes on along the minus strand of WKFP01013990.1, from coordinate 381,085 downwards.
AACTTGACAGAGACATGAAGAAATGTGTTTGACTGAAGCATCTAGATCCTACTTTAATGTACCCAAATCCTTTTGTTGTTGGACCAGAGTGCCTTGAAAAGGGGCAAAAGCTGCTGAGAAACTTTCTAATGGATCTTATGAGAGAAATTCATAGATTCATAGACTGGTTTGGGTTGGAAGGGACCTTAAACATCATCAAGTTCCAACCCCCCTGCCATGGGCAGGGACACCTTCCACTAGACCAGGTTGCCCCATCCAACCTGGCCTTGAACACCTCCAGGGATGGGGCATCCACAGCTTCCCTGGGCAACCTGTTCCAGTGTCTCACCACCCTCACAGTAAAAAATTTCTTCCTAATATCTAATCTAAATCTACCCTCTTTCATCTTAAAACCATTGCCCCTCTTCCTGTGTGTATGTAGTCAGTTCTCACTGAGTTGAGGCACCCTCCCGTGAACAATACTGATGGACCATGGTTTTCATTTGATGTGATCTTTTTCTTCAGACTATCTAAAAAAGTTTATGTGTTCATGTTCTAAATATTTATATAAGACAACCTAAATAATCCTCTCTTGTTTTAGCCTTCCAACCACCTCTTTTTATTTTCATACTGTAGAGGAGGTGAAAAATCTGATAACCAGAAAGAAATGGGAAGTTTCTGCCCTATTCTACTAGCATGGTGTCACCTTTCTTCTTAGACAGACAAGGTGATGTAGTGATGGTGCACATGCCTTCCTCTGAATAGGGGTTTTGACAAAAGTCCCCCCAATTATCTATTCAGTAAGCAAGTGGATAAAGGTCAGGCCTGATCTGGGTAGGAAACAGGAGGATCTGACTTGATAAGATGTGGATCTGTTTTGATTGATGTTTAAAAAAAAAAAAAGCCTTCCTCTTAAGCTAGTGGAAGACGGAGTGAAGATAATGAGACATAAATCTTTCAGATAATGAGTTATCTAGGTTAATAAAAATACTGTGTGACTCACTAGTCAGAGGGACCAACACAATGATACTGTAGCACATTAAACACAGCATATACATGTGAGAAGAGTAATTTGAGTTGGAAATTATTTGTAGCCACTCAGGAAATCACATGTCATTGTGGATAGCTCAGTGAAAACATCTGGTACAGAGGATCAAAGGCAGATGCTATTTTGGGTTGGAGTAGAGTGCTACTGGAAGTAATATGATAACATAATGTTTCAATCAATAGTGTTTGGTAGATTGCGTTCAGTTTCAAACGTAGAAGTACAGCCAGAGAAGCACAGCAGAAAGGACTACATTTTCAGAGGTGATTGTGTTGAAGAGAGAGGTGGACGCTGTGGCCACGAGGTGGCTGGGCTCTGCTCATACTGCTGTTGAATTGTGAGACACTTACATCAAGGCCCCTTTCACCTGCCATAATGCGGGTATCCTTGGAATTGCTTGCTTATGGCAGCAGTAGATACTCCAGCACTAGAAATCTTTACCTCAGGGTCTGATTTTTTTCTCCCATGAGAATTCAGGGAGCGTTCTGGTCTGTGCTTTCACGAGGTGAGGGTAGATAGCAGTCCATAGGCTTAAAATGTATCAGTTAGGGTGGAGTAAGAGGGGAAAGAGAACTTAAGGGAGAAAATGAGTGACAGTTTATAGGTGACATATAAGATTCTAGAAACACATGAGGGAGGCCAGTGAACGGTAACAGGCCCAGCAGAATACCTGTGCTCCTAGTTAATTCACACTTATGTGGCTGGATTATCCAGGTTTAAAATCCTCAAATCTAAAATCTTTTGATCATGTCTGAAAACTTTTCCTTGTCCTGGGATGAAATATTTCCTGTGTTTCAAAACAACTGATTTTTTTTTCCTTTGGCCAATTTGCAAAGGGTAAGAAAAGGCTGAAATATTCGGTGTGTTGTTTTTTTTTCCAGACTTCTGGTTCTGACACAGTTTTACTTGTGGGAGGCTCAGAACGTGGACTAGAACAGCAAACATTTTGATAAATTAGTTGTCTTGGCAGGGGCTGATGAACTTTATAATGAGGTAGTGGAGAAACACAAGGCCTAAGCAATCTAAGAGGGATGGGGATTGCCATGGAGAGCAGGAGAATTCAGAATTAAATCAATGGGGAAACTGTCATTATTAAACTTCATATGATTGATTTAATGACAAGTAAAAAGTTGAGGCAAAATTCAATGCAGAATTGCCAATAAGGTGCGAACATTTATGCAGCAGCAAAGCAACAAGAGAGATCTGGGGGTTATAAAGTAGTGTAAACTAAATAGCAGTCAGTCATATGCAGAGACAGAGCAGGAAGCACAGGGAGGCATTGCCCTTCCTCTGCATGCTGTAAACTAACTCGAGCATTGGAATAGACTGATCACCTATTCTCCCATTCTGTCGACTTGCTGTATAAAGCTTATTCTGCTGTTCTAAAGGCTGCATATGTGATTCTGGAGCATATGAACAAGATCTGGAATAGAAAATGCAGACAAATTAGATTGAGAGGTGGGCAAAAGAGAAACTCTTGAAGGTTTAGAAAACAGCCCGTGTGGAAAAGTCTGAGGAGAGTATGTGATTCCTTGGGTTCAATGTGTTTAAGATAGCTGAGAGGGAAAAAAATTGCATGGAGAGTGGCCATTTTAGTCAGCTACACTGAATATTTAAGTTGGGTAGCACATGCCTCAGAATTTCTTGTTGCAAAACCTGCTCTGTGTTTAATATCATGTGGCTGCTTAGGGCGTGTGTTTCAGAAGGGCATGCCACCTTGAAATAAAATCTTGGAAGGAGGACAGCTCTGCTGCTGTTGATGACATGACCCTGTGTTTGATTCCAGAGAACTGCTCTGGGGTTCTGGGTTTCAGACCTTGGATAGGGATGGGCAGAGCAGGTCCTGTGGCATCTGGCAGCATGTGGCATCTAGTGCCTGTGACGAGGAAATAAAAAAGTGAATTTCATAGTGTTATGCCGTATTACTGCGTCAGGAAATTGAGACTCTTTGGCAAGGGGTTCTTCCCAAGGCAGTGTCATCAGAGACTTGTCAAACAGAGGCCATGGCTAACCCATGAGGTTTTATCTTCAAAGGCTCTTCTTAGGCTCCTTGTGGAACGACATCTAATCATTCACAGGCAGGATATGTAGAATCTAAAGTGGTTGTCTTGGCAATTATATACTGTTTGAAGACCTTTCATGGTCTTGGAGACAGGAAACAGAAAAAATGGCTGGTGCTAAAGGGCAATGGGTCTTAAAGCACTCGATGTATGATTACATGGATGTCATGAGTATACTACATGATACTCACTTGATCTTTGCTTTCTTTGTCTCTTTTAAAAAAAACATACTTATTGCTTGTGTATATTCACTGAATCCTGTTCTTGCAGCAGACTCATCAGTCATTGTTTTCCAGAGGCAGAACTACAAAAGGAAGCTATCTAGGATTAGTCTCTCTGTGTTTTATACTACCCTGAGGCACCCGTAAGTCTGAAGCTCAGCACCCTGAGACATAATGCTAACTGAGGAGGTGCTGCAGTCTCTTCTTGAAGTTCTGAGACCCCACGTCTTTGCTTTCAATTACACAAACAGGAAAAGTCTTATTTTAGTAGTTCCCAGCTACTGTAAGCCGTGGTTTCTACTGCTGTCCAGCCTGGAAGAATAATCCCCAGCTGCCCATCCAAATGCAAACACAGTGGGCACTCAGAGGGCTTTCTGTGAGGCTGGCTGCTGCCAAGGTGCAGCACAACTGCAGGGTGCAGCAGAGGCGGCAGGAGTCAAGGGACAGCAGGACCATGCTTTCCCTCAGGACTCTGCCAGCTGTTTATGATCACAGTGACCAAGTGACCAAGTGAAGTCAGCTGTAGGTCTTTATTACCTCAGACTGTGCGTTGTGGGGGGTAAAACATGGCCCAAACAGGCAGGCCAGTCATAGCTGGTGCTGTGGAGGGGATGCATTACTTTTTTTCTGGTCACAGTGGGGGTGTGTCAGTCTAAGCACCTCAGGAACATGATTCAACAAGTTCAATTAGGGGGCAACAGTCACCAAATAAAAAAAATGGCCCATGTGTCGTAGTGGTTGCATTTACAACTTTGTTACCCACAGAAAGCAAAGCCAGTATGAGACCAATGCCACAGATCAGGCTTTTAAAAAGCAGTTGCTGCCTCACTCAGGAGTATCTCATAAAGTTGGTTGAAATTCCCCCTCATTCTGCAAATGTCCATTTATGTATGGGGAATGATGGACCCCTGCATTCAGCAGCATGGCATACAGCTTTGAAGAATCAGATGTGAAAGCCTGCAGAGACTGAGTTTTTCTCAATTTGTTCCCAAAGGTATTGAGCTAGCAGTGACCATGTTACCTGTAGGGGCAACTCTCACCTGGGAATCTCTCCTGATCTGCCTCAGTTTCCTGGCTTAAAGGACCAGTAGGTCACCTCTTGTCTAGGTGAAGTATCAGTGATCTTGGGCTTTGGGCTACAGGTTGAGCTTAAGCCCCAAGCTGCAGATACAGTCACCGCTGTGGTACTCTAGCTTAGTGAAGCCCAAGCTAGCCAGAGCCCGTTAGCACAGCATCAGTACAAATGTTGATACTAAATCAGCAAGTGACTGAGAGATTTGCCCTAAAAGGAAATCTTTCCAGTTGTATTCTGTCCAGCTGTGCTGTTTCTGGGAGGTTGGTGTGCTGTTTTCCTACAGAAAAAGGCCCATTTTTTCTGCTCAATGCAAGATGCCAAGTCTTGAGGTCCCACTGCTCTGAATAATTAAGAACACAAAGTCTGTTCCTGCGATGTGACTTAGGCCTTGTGATCTGCTATGGTCTTCTCATTTCTGATTCTGACTTTAAATGACCAGATTTTGAATTCCACATGAGGCTGAGTAAGTAGTTACTCATACATGCAACCTGATTTCGTTGAATGGAGCTATCTGAGCATGACTGCTTAGCTGCTGGCGTAAACAGCTCATGACCTGCCTGAAGTGATGGTACGGTCATTTTTAGCAACAGTACATTTTCCTTCCTTCTCAGATTGGGGTGAGTATGTTCCTGGACACAGGAAAGAAACACAATATCTGAGGTCCCTTGTGAACAGAGGAGCTGACTAACTGAACAAGGAGGAGGGGAAGAGTCCTCGGCTGAGCATGTCAAATACATGAATCAAGTTTTGTTATTACCTTTTGCGTTTTTTTAACCAACTTGCTAACTTGGAGATTCAAGCAAATCTCAGGAAGCAGGGGAGGGCAGTCTGACCTCTTTTAGCCTCCAAGGGATGCCACGGCACTATTTCCAATGCAGCAGGTGTTAATTCCAGAGCCCTGGCAAAATGTGAGCCTTGGATTAGAGCTGCTGTCCTTGAGTAGCTACTACTGAATTGGAAAAAGCTTCCCTTCACTATGAGCTGGATGCATACCAAAGATGGTCTCAGGATCTGATAATGGAAATCTTACCTATAATTCTTTTTGTTTACAATTGAATAATCTGGTTTTGGCTGTTTTCCTGCCTGTACTTTTGCTGTTGTGTAGTTCTGTGTTTCAGCCCAGAAATGGTAACATTTACTAGCAGCTGAAATACCTCATCTGTTACCTCATCCGTTAAAAAGGTGTTAGATAATGATACTTTGTCAGTTAAAGAGCAATTCAGGACACTTGGATTTCGTATGAAGGTATGTTTGTAGATGTTAAGCCTATTGATCAAACTTACTTTTGTGGGCCTAATTTATTTACAGAAGTAAGTTCTAATGATCAGAAGGTGTAGAAGGCAATGTAGTTATTGTGCAGAACCCCGTGAGAGACCGGGAGACAACCTGCCAGAGACAAAACTGGGAACAGAGATATCTGGGAATTACTCGGTATAAATTTCCCATATTATCAAATTTCCTTGTGGCCTCCACAACCAGTAGAAATTGCTCTATCTATAGAAAGTTTAGGGACAGCTGCCAGCAGATGATGCCTGGAAATCAGGAATGGGACAGCTGGCGCTTGACCTTGTTTTACACGATCCTGATTTATAAAAAAAGCTGGAAATCTCAGGGCTCCCATGACTCTGGTGGGAATCACCCTTTCCAGCCTTGTGGAACAGCTTTCTCAACAAGATCTTTAAGCCACAAGTGAAATTTTCCATATCCCCCAGAGCATTCCCCTGGCTAGCCATTGATTCACACTCCCAATGGGAGTTTCAAAGATGTTAATTGGTGGTGGTGGTTTTTTTTTTTTTCCATAACTCTCATTGGAGTCTGGAATAAGCCAGCTTGAGAAAATCTGCCTAATAACCACGCAGCACATTCAGAAACTTACACACTCAGTGAGACTTAAAAAATTTCAGCATATAGCCTGAGTGGCATGAGGATTTTCAGAGGTAAATGGATAATTAAAGTAGTAAACATGGCACACTAACTGGAACTTGGAGGAAAAAGAGTGAGTTATATAGGGGCTCCCCAATGCTTTAACCCAGGGCTAAGAACCAAACAAAATATTCCAACTCTCCTCTGTCTGCTTCTTTGTCCCCTGCTGCTGTGGTCTGTCTTCTCAGCCTAGCAAAAGTAGCTCAGAAAAATTTAACACTTCACATTAATTTTCAGAATTCCTGGGTCTTCCAGTAGAGGGAAGTATTGTTTCATTTCCTTTGGTTTTGGAAGGTTTTGCCAAGGAAATAAGGCAAAACTACAAAGAGATGATCAATATCATACAAACAGGGAGATGGAAACGGTCACTTAGATCCTAGTCCTGCAGGTACATGTACACCACACCTTCTTGCAGGAGCAGACACTCAAGTGAATGTACAAAAGCTTCAGGATCAGGCCCTGCATCATTTAATATGTACATCAAGGACAAAGAAACTGTACCAAACAAAAGTCCTGCAGTGGAAGCTGAAAGTGTGAATTAAAGTTTTGTTTGTGCTATTATAAGTGCTTTCCTGGATGACAGTCTGCAGCCTAAGCTTTTTCTTATTTCCTTACTGCTGTTACATCCTGCCAACTTTCTGTTATCCAAGGGGAAGTGGGGCTGGAGGACCTGACTAATACAGGTACTACAGCTTCCCAAGGAGGCTCTGCATAAAGCCAGATTGAATTTCTGCATCAGTCTGCCAGTCACACTCATTCTGGGACGGCTGCCCAGCCCACATGTGCTGTCATGTGAATGCTGGAGGCCAGCTCAGGTGGGATCAGAGGCGTTGCTCCTGAGCTCCTGGAGCAGACAGCAGAGGGAACAGGGTGTGGAGGCACAGAGCCAGCTCAGGTTTACCAGCTCCTGACGCTGCGCCCCAGGGCTGCGGATGTGCTGCTGGCTCAGCGGGAGCAAAGCCATGCCTAACCCAAACAAACCTGATTTGGATACCTCGGCCATACTAAAAATATTAGGGCCAATGTATGGATTTGGACAGTGGCCCTTAATTGTTCATGCACTCCTTGGTATGATTTTCCCCTGTGCCACTCAACTCTCCTGCAGACCAAGGTGGACAGGGACAGTTTAGAGAGCATGGGCTGGGGGCAGCGTGAACGTGACCGTTTTGCTCAGGGGTGGAAGCAAATTTGTCCGTGTGGACATGAGCAATATGGTACTGCTCAGACACATTTTCTGTGCTAGTGTAGCCATATCCATGCTGCCTTGAATAGGGCCAGCTTTGGTATTTCTGTCCTGGGAGGTGTTGTCTGCAGAAGAGAAAGTCTAGTGGCTGGTAACAGAGAGCAGACTGAATGGATGGTGCTGTTGAGGTTAAGCCTGGTCACAGAGCCACTCTGCTCCACAGCATGACTGCACCTTACTCAGCTTCACCTTTTCAGGTGCTGATATCAGCCTGAGCCCCAGCAGCACAGGCGGCAGCACTGGCCTGGTGTCGTGGGTGAGCATTCAGGGGGTGAACTGCTCAGTGATCCCTTTCTTCTGCTGCCCCATCTGCATGGCTGTTAGCATCCTCTCCAAACCTAGCCCAGGATGCAGCTCATGGAAGGTCTCAGTGGTGCCTGAGTGAATCCTCTCTCCTGTGGGACAAATGAGATGACAATGCTTTGGTTTTGAATAATTTCTCCCAGTATTATGGTTACTGTGATGAGCTTAGCCTCGGTTCCTTAGCAATTCAGTGCTATTTGCAATGCTTTTTCCCCAGCTGATTCAGTACTGCCGTTTTCCCAGTAAAGGCAAAGGCAAGATTTTAGTGCACTTGAATGTGATTGGTTCATGCTACTCATGGCAGCAGTAAATAAAACTATAATGGCAGAAATTTTGAACTTATAGACCATCACATCTATGCTTTTTTTCTAGCTATAAATACCACCTAAAGTTCTTTTTTTTTTTTTCCTTTCTTGGAAACAGTCAGAAGAAGCTGTCTTCTCCTTATAGAGTCAACATAGATGTACCTGTTCTGTCTCAAATCAATGGTATATTGTCCTAGAGACTGGACTGGCATTTCTTCAGTTATTGTAGGGGAAACCTCTCTTTTTTCCTTCTAACACCTATTATAGGACACTTGTTATTTAAAAATCAACTTTGTTTTTGCCACCTCACCTGTGCTGACTGCCTAATGCCTCAGAAACTATGTGAAATTATCCTGGATGCAGCAGTTTATGGTGATTTCCTCAAAACATGAGTCAAGAGGTTGGACAGACGGCACCCACTGCTCTCTGCAAGGTGTCACAGAGCAGCAGTGACTCTGTATGATCTGTCACCATACCATCCTCTTATTCAGTCTGTTTGAAGGTGATGCTTTAAGGGACAGGAGTGGGTACAGCCAAAATTCTTCCTCAGCTTGTTTGTGGTAGGTTTGAGGATTAGTATGTCGTGCTCTGCGGGAACTCAAGAACTTGTTACGCTCTTTACACAGGCATGAGCAATCATGAAACAGCGATGTGGAGATTATTCCAAAATGCTCATTTCTTTCGTGCATGTTGTGTGTTACTGAGTGCAGAGCTGTTTGACCTTGCCAGAAATGTCAAAGAGAAATTTTCTTTCCTCATAGAGAGAATCAAATGCAAGCAGAAGCGGTTTTGTTGGTTACAATAGCAGATTAGCTCAGAGAACAGATATCAGTCAATTTGTTTTAGCATTGACTTTACTCATAACCTGAAAGTTAAAGGATATCAGGTGTCTGCCTTCAGTGACCCTGCAAACGATGATGAACAGGCATGCATTCCCTGAAGAAAGGGCTTCAGCATTTGAAATATCACTCGTCCTTTGGCCTTTGTCGGGAATGCAGTCCCAACAGCAGAGCCACTGGAAGGGACACGCAAGCACTCGTCCGTAGTTTCAGAGCCTGGTGGGTTCAAGCTACTCTGGTGAGCTCTGGGAAGGATGTCTGGGCACTGCTGGATGCCACACTGGGGTGGGTGATCCTGACGGCCACCGAGCAGCCATGCAGCTGGGGTCACTTTTCTCCCCTCTTGTGGAGAGATTTAATGTCTGACTGTTAGCAGTCCATATTTTTTTTCACTCTTGTCAGAGGTATGTGGCTGGATGCTTTCTCCAGGCAGAAGTGCTGGTGGGATTGTCCACAGGCACCGGACAGGGCGAGTGTCTGGCTGTTTCTGATTCCTTCTGCTAAAGGCTATTGCTGGGGCTAACAGTTCACAGGGAGTTGTGCTGGTGAGCAGGGCCAATTAGGAAAGGGCATTTAACACAAAAAAGGTCTAATTGGTGCATAATAAACAAAGACATCTTGCCTTATATCAACAATACACTGTGCACATGACTACAGCTTCCTCCAACCCCGTGACCTCAGTGATATGTAGCTTTGTCCAACAATGTCTAAAATAGACACCCACGTAGGCTGGTTGTCTTAAAAACGACGTTGTTCTAGGCTGAGGCTCATCAGCACGATGAGAGACACTGAAAGAGAAAATGGAAAATACAATTCCTTATATTGCATAAATCTCAGGACTGGATTAATGAGCTTTCTGCTGTCAGGTTGCACCCCTGCCTTCCTTCTGCCTGTCCTTTGATAAGGTTTTAACTATGGGCAGAAATGACAGAGGGCAGCTGACAAACATGCTTTCTGAAGATGGGACAAAATTTCAACTACTACTACTACTACTACTACTACTACTACTACTGCTACTATTACTTCTGCTTCTTTACATTTTTGGTTTCTGATTGGGATTTTACCCCACCAAGGTTAAAATCTGTTTCAATTTTGGATGTAACTGAGCAGAATGCTTTCAAAGGACACATTAATATTATCAGTAGATCAGTGGAAACTGAATCCAAATATGTCATTTGACATTCGACTCAATTCTCTTTGTGCAAGACAAATATAAACATACAGTGATTTTAACTCAAAAGTTGGAAATACTGCACATTTTGTTCAGAATGTCAGGTGCTTGACACGTCATATGTTGTGTTCCTGATTTCAATTAATATCAGACAACAATGGCACCCCAGAGAAAAGCCCCGAGGATTATGCTGTAAGTGATGTTTTATACAGGGGTGACAGATGTGATTGAATAAAGCACACGCTTAGAGTTAACCTGTATTAGTGCTTGCATGATTTTCTTTCATTAAAAGATAGTATATGGTGATCTTTAAGACAGAAGAAGGGAAGTTATTTCAGGAACATGTTTAACATAACATATTCTTCTTGTGATTTGGTTGCCGCTTGTCTTTGGGTGTATGTGAACTTTTCTACTTGCTTTTACCGGAGTAACTTCATACCAGCCAGTACCAGATATCTGGTGTATTGAGTCTGCATACCTTAGCAGAAATGATTCAACTCTTCAGGGCAAGCAGTTAACTCCATACTCACCGATTCCTGCGCATTGTCATAGGAATATTTGAATTTTTATGAAAACGCTTGTTATTTAGTTAGTTCTGGGTGGCTTTATTCAGATGCTGGATTTCTCACAAACTATTTTCAATCACTTGTTTCAGCCCCAAGTGACCAGTAATTCATGCAATATATGGTGCGATAGCCATCTCCATCTCATGGGATGGCACCTGCTCTGTCATTGGTGAGCTGAAACTTTTCATGAAGGCTCAAATGAGTCCCTTGTGGCTTGGACGTTTGTGCCAAAAAATATTACTGTGAGTGTTGCTATAGTGACGTTTGTTTGTGTATTATCCCTAACAGATTGCATCCCTCCCCAAAGTGGCAGTGATCATTCTGGTGAATTCACTGGCACATCAACACTCTCCAGGCCATCTCCTTGCATGAGATTTGTCATGAGCAAGGTATTTTTGTGTTCAGGAATAAAGACAGCAAACAGCACACAGGTGATGCTTAAGCAGATGTTGGAGAAATGGTGGTATTTTCCTAGCTCCCCACCTTCTGCACTCCAGCTGAAACAGAGAGGTTTTCATATCTCCCCTCGGAAGTGAGGGTCAGATGGTGGAACCTGTCATTCTGGTGAATGTTTGTCCCTTGTCTTCTGTTCACCACCTTCAACATGGCTATACACAAATGTGAATGTACTGGTAAGTTTGGCAGAGCAAATAAGTTTTTCTTCATTTTTCCTTAAGAGGACAGATATAACTCGTGGGTTTTTTTTAATCTTTGGTGGTTTTTACGATAGATGCTGAAATACAGTGTTTAGATAGCTGTAGTAACCAGCATAGACCTCCAATGGGGACACTAGCAAATATCAAAGGGTGAAGATGATAGCCAGAATATAAGAATCAGAAAAGATGAAATCTCAGCACATGGAAACTGGGAGCACAAACATCACAGGTCTTCTTCACATGTGCTGGATGCTGTATTAGAGAGGCTAAAAGTGGTTGTCTCCCCTCTCCTCCCCAGTCCCTTGGTAATGTTTAAAAACTCTGAACTTCTCTCCGTTTCACTGTACTTCGCTGTTTTTCTCCCCAGGCAGGTTTGCAGAAAAGCTATTTTTAGCTTTTGGGAGAGGAATCTTGACTACAACAAGCAATTTCTAGTTGGGGGTCCCAGAGAGAAAAAGCTGTTCCTGGCAGCTGCAGCTGGGGCTGGAGCACATGGCACAGCCTTCTGCGACAGGCAGGGTGGGCTTGGATGTTCGGGGTGACCTGCTGCTTGTTTCAGATGGTTTCTTGTACAACTTCTAACTATTTTTTTTTTTGTGTCCAACAAAGCAAAAATGTTGCCTGCCTCACTTGTTGCTGATTCAAGAAGAGTAGATGCTGTGTCTGGCTCCATGGTACCAGGAAGCAATGGTCAGCACACCCTGCAGGACCTCTTCTCCTAGGGTTCACATTTTATTGCTCAAAACACTGCTCAGCTCATAATAGTGACTGACTGTGGGGCATAAGGTTACCAAGAAACTGAAAGTGAAACAGAAGAAAATCAACTTTGGCGTGGAAACAATCCGGTTTGAATGTAGGAGAGTTTTCTTATTCTAGGAGTTTGCTTCCTTGTATTTACCATAATAACCAAACAAAATATTCTCTCAGGGTTTACTAAGTGTTGTAAAACACTTTTTCACTTCTGCACACAGCTGTGAGGCCCTTCTCTGGTTTGCCGTTGAATCTGAAAGTTGCTGGGTGAAGATTTTGGGACTTCAGTCGACTCCCAGTGTTTTGGTGAAACTTCCTCTGTACTGAGTAAGTAACCTGGCTCTCACAGTAGCTGTTGTGCTTCAAAGCGGCTGGAGCACAGACTGAACCAATGCGGCTAAGGATGTGATCCCTTTGCTGCTGGGGACACAGTATCTATGTCAGCGAAACAGTTTTGATCCCATCTAGAGGATGCTGATGCTGCTGATAAACTCTTTTATTTTTTTTTTCCCGCCTCAGAAGTATTGAGGCTGTCCGTGTGTTTCTTTTGTACCTGCAGCCAGGTATGATATTCCCATTTAACCAGCATGTCTGTTCATGGCTCTGGCAGTGTGTATAAGTGTATATAAGAAAATGAGTTATCCCTGACTGGGTTGCCTGGCTCCCACCACCGTGAATGCTGTTAGACTGAATGCAGTCGGGTGAATTTCATCTACTAGTATGAGATCTCAGGCATTGGAGACAGTTTCAGGGACACTTGCTTTCTGAGTAATTTTGTCTTTGATTTCCCAACAGCTTCTAGGAGCATAGTTGCTTTAGTTGCCTACTGTTGCTTTAGCTGCACATTGTGAGGACTTTTGCACAACTTGCTGTGGGTGAGGTTAGCAGCTGGATTCGGTGTCTCACAGACTCTTAATGAGCAATATAACGAACCACATTCACTGCAGCAGCCCAGGGTTTGACATAGGATTTCTTGTAGAAAATACCAGGGAATATAATTTTCTACTGAGCCTGTGTCTGCCCAGTTGCTCACAGCTAAAAATGCACAAGTAGTTCAAACTTTGAGGCTGAATTTAAAAAAGGTCTGAATTGCATTTTGCAGAAGGTTTCTAAAATGGACTGTAGAGTGCAAAAGCATTATTGAGAGCAAAGGGGTGTATTAAGACAGCCCAGGCCTTATTGGAAGATTGATACCAGTTCATTGCAGGTTCCAGATCTATGTAACTTATATCACTCAGTAGCTGAAGGACGGAAACAGGTGCCTCCTAATCCCTGCCATGGGGCTTTGAGGACATACATAGGGCACTTGTTTCTGTCCACTAGTGATATATTAGGCTAAAATGCCTCTGAATGGTGGCGAGGAGTTGTTGCAAGCCGAAGGGAGAACATTAAACAACCTGTAGGAAACAGTAAATAGTGTGGAGTACGTGAAAAGGTGTCTGCCTCAGCAGCTGCGTCTTCCTGGGGAAATTCGTAAATGTTTTGGGCTAAGCCCTCTAAATTTGCTCAGGATGACCAGGTTAAAGGTGGGGAATCAAAGGAGAAGTGTCAATCTTACTGTGAGCACCTGTGTTAACTCATGCCTGTGAAGCTGTTTGTTGCGTTAGTTTGACCGTGGCAACCTGAAAACTGGGTTAATTGCTTGAGCTGCTTGTGTAAAAGCTAAGCCCAGAGATCTCAGAAAGAAAGGATGGGGAGGGTCAGATGCTCTGTGGTAGAAGAGGCAGAAGTTTCACCTTGGTCAGAAAAGGAAAAGGAGGCTGATGCTGATGGTTTGCAGCCCTTGCGTCTTGTCATTAGCAAACTTCCCTGTGAGGATGTACAGACCTTGCTTTTGAGAATAAACAGCTAGGTAATAAATTATATGCAGACAAACTGTTACTTAGGACAGGGTAACTTTCCCAAGCCCTAACATAAATGTGCCAGGAGAGGCACGTGCTGCATGTAGAGATGAATGAATGCTGTGAACACTTTCGATTTGAATGTGTGGAAGTTGAAACATCCACTTCAAACTGTCCTGGAGAGCTGTGGTGAAGTGAGCGTTCTTTTATACTTAGTTTTGCTTCTGCTGGGAGAGAAACACCTTCAGTTTTATTGTTAGCAACAGAACAAGGTCTTCACCTCATTTTATAAAGCAAAATTAGGACAGTATATTGATTTCCAAAGCTATTTACCATGGTAAGATGCGTTGGGTTTAGAACTTGGTTCAGTGGGTGGGCAGGGGGACTCAGGCTCCACATGATGTGACCCCTTGCAGCTGGCAGCTCTGCAGCACTGCGAATGCCACCAGCCCATTCCAGCTGCAGGGGAGCTTGAGGGCCCCCCCAGTACCTCAGCATCCAGAGGGTACTGGGGTGTCAGTGGTGTCTCCTGTGTAGCTGTAAACAGCAGTTCTTCACAGGCATTAGTGCTTGTGAGACCAGTTAGCACAGCAAGTTGGTTTTTTTTTTTTTTTTTTCCCCATGTAGTTTACAAAATGTGTGAAATGAGCAGCTGGAGCCAATGTAGTTGCCTGCAAACAGTAACTTAAGACTGTTATCTAACCCAGGGGTGGAATGGGAGGTCCCTTGAGATCCCTTCCAGGCTAATATCTCCCATGCTTCTACGAAAACAGTCTTTGTCACCCAGGTTCAGCACAAGCTTTTAATTGTTTGTGGTAAGTGGCGATTTAATTAACTACAAACATAAAAACATTCTCCAGGTGTTTTTTTTTTTTTTTTTTTTCCCCCAGGATGCTGCTGGACAGCACACTATACCATGGAAATGTTAACGGGACTGTCATCGTGGCAGTGAAGCCAAGCTCCACAACTCTGTGACCCCGAGATTCCCCTGGACCCCCAGCTGAAGCACCCGGGCTGCACGGGCTGGGTGCCAGCAGGATGGCCATAGAGAACAGGTCGCCAGCCTGGGGGGACTCAGCCGTCAGGGGAGGTGATGGCCAGGAGCTGTCACTCCCAGGAGCCCCCAGCATCTTGCCAGGCAGGTTAATAAAAAAACAGGCAGGTTTCCACTTCTATCTGTCTGGGCTCTGACAGAATTTTGTTGCAATAACACGTTCTCAGTAAATCTTCAATTGAAATTTAAAGTCAAGTGAATGGAAATTTCCCACCTATAGGACCAACGAGACTCCTCAGTGCGTAATTGCTGACTGGCTCTAATTACTATTATGTCAGCCATTGAGAACTAGCCAAGCGTGCCAGGGTTCACTGAAAATCAACACCAGAGCCAGCTGCTCTGTGGCTTATCTAGGCCTGCTGCCCTTCTTTCAGATAGATGTTGTTTAACATCGTGTTTGATTATATATGGACTAGAGAGGACTTTGCCCTCTAATGAGCATCCCTTGTTCTGCTGCTTTCAAAATCAAGAGCTGAAATATTTATTGATTATTTTTGTTTTTTTCTGTATCACTTCTGGCATTCTTGTCATGTCCATTTAATGACGCTTCTATGACCACTAAAATTTCAAATCCATTTTCATTGCTTTCTTTTTTTTTTTGTCCTTGAAGATCTGCCTTTTCCTTTTCTTTAACTCTCCTCATTCACTTGCCACAGTTTTGATTATTTAATTGAAAAGACCTCCTGCCACAAGAAGTTTACAGCTCAAGAAGCATCAAAGCAGGGCAAAGGCGATGCTGCAGGGAATTAAGGATCTCTAACCTCAAGGGGAGGAGAAAATTGGGAAGGGTGTTTGTGTTGCAGGTATTGAGGAAGCATCTGGGTCTGCAGTGCTTCTCTCATTAGCGGGCAGGTTGCAAACCCTGGCTGGCCGGGTCTGCAAGTGGGGTTCTCACATGAGCTCATCGGTGCTGGAGTGGCACGTGGACCAGTGTATTTTGAGCTATGATTATACACCAGACAAACACGTAACAGCAGGAAAGCCTACAGCTGCAATGATAGGAAATATTTATACAGAGCAGTACCATCTGGTGTGTGCTCCTAGCAGTAACTATACTTAGCCTCTATGCTGTGTATCCCACCTAATCCTGTGCTCCAAAGAACGAGGCATCCAGTATCATGCAGATAACCCCACTTTTAATGCCAGCCATTCTCTACCCAGTGATGTCTATGCAGCTCCAGGAATAGATGCAAAACAGGGTATGCAGAAGGGTTATTATATGAAGGGGTTGCCCTGTCTGCTGTCTTGCTCATCTGCAGATACATGGACACACAAATTCCTCTATTAAAAGTGCAGTTTTGGTGATGCTAATATATAAAGGCTCCTTCTCCTGCTGGCCTAAAACAGAAGAAAAAAGTTCTGCAGTCTTTGACAAATTCATTTATTGTACACCAATGGATGGTTTTGTAATAAAAATACTCACAAGTCCTATTGTCAACATCACAAAATGAACAAGAACTCCAATATCCACCATTCCCAGCAGTGCTAATAAGTTAGTGTGCAATACTACTCTTACTCCCACTATGTGTGGCAGCTGCATATTGCTGTGACCAACATATTTTAACTTGAAAAACTGACATTTTACAGACTCTCTACCTCTATTTTGGATGCTGATAGTTTTGTGCCATGAAAAGACAGTGACTTGTGCCATTGTTCCATAGTTTTTCCATTACTTTTCTTGAGATTGTTTATATTTTAGGTGGGCTACATAAATTCCTAAGTCTCTACATGCAGCTGTAGTCACTGTATGTGCTTTTGCTCTGAAACGAAGATGCAGTCACAGTTCAGTTCTTCCGTACATTTAACTGTCAGTACTGGCAATAGGAAGACAGGTGTGTGGGTGTGTTAAAATTAACTCTAGTCCATGTTAAAGGTCTCTTCAATAATAATGCAGCATTATTTGTTTTAGTCTGCTTAAAATAGAGCAAAATATTATTGACACCTTTTTTCTTTAAAAAATGCAAACCCAGACCTAGCATTCACAAGGAAGCATTCCCCAGTATATTAAGGATACAGTACTCAAGTGAGGATAAAATGCTGCTTAGAAATATAGCAGTTGGCATGCAATATATACTTATATGCTTTTCCAGTTAACCTGTAAGGAGACACACATTTATGCACACACTGAATTTTGTGAAAAACTGACAAGTGAGCAGAGTCAACTTTTGTGTGCTTTATGGCTTTCTGAGTTCACAGGTGTGAACTCAACACTTTTCTAAGCTGTAAGACGAATACTCCAATTACACGAGCCTGGATTTGTGTAAGCATCTTAAAACCAACAGTCGCACCTTTCCACTCATTCCCTCTGCTATGGAGTTAACGTGAGTTCTCTCTTTTTCCCTGGTGTGTAAAGAGAGCGTATGTAGTGGGTGCTCCACAACATAGACAAAATCACAATCTGGAGAGTACTGCATACTGTTAATTAAGCATCCATATAACACAGAACTTAACCTTTTTTTTTTTTTTTCTGTCTTGCACAGCTGCATAGCATGATGCACTTGAGGTTGTCAGCAATGTATTTTCCTTTGCATAGCTTAATTATGTATGTTGATGAATGCTAGCATATGCATAGACACGCTAAGGTGCAGCAACAGAACAAGTTACCCACATTTGTGGTTTACAATGGTAAAACAGAACTTTGAGGCACATATTAAAAATTCTCAAGAGGAAAACATCTTGTAATTTATTATAATATAAGTAGTAAACGTCTGAATGTGTTTTTACACAGGTAACAGTTAAGGCTTGCTACAGGTATATTTGAAACACTGCTGAATAAAAATGAACCTTTCACAAAACCACCAATCCAATATGTTTTCTTCAAAACAATATGAAGCGGGTGGCTATGAAAACAGAGTGACACATCATAAAAAAAATTAAAAAATCATTTACCACAGGGTAACATTTTTATAACTAGAAGAAAAAAATTATTTACATAAATACATATATTTTTATATATAGCAAATTACAGTTTCTTGCACTGAACATTTATCAAATAGACAAGTACTGAACAATACTGGATAGGGTGCTTTGCCACACCTTGCGATCTCCTTAAATTCCAGTGAGAATGGAAGACATGTTTCTATAGAGGATACAACTTGTTCAGTGATGCAAGCTCACACAAGAATTAAAAAAGTAAAGAAAACAAAAAAACTCCACAGCAGAAATGCCTGACATTTCCAGCACAGGCATCTTTAACAACAAAATATGAAAGCTCAGCTGTTCTTCAAGCACACAGAGTCTGTACCAGAGACCTTTATTCTGTGCAACATTCATCACCTCCCAAGGGGGATGAATTTGGGCAACAAATCCGATGCTCAGCTTTGTCTGCTGGCTTGTTAAAGCCATCATCTTTCTGACAGATAGGTTGGTAGGGAACAGCCACCTTTCATATCTGCTACAGAAACCATACCCCTTCTCTTGGAGCTGCACAGCCACTCCCAAGCTTGACAGAAAACAAGGCACTGGCTTGTTTTCTGGCCATTGCCTTTCCAGGGTTCTAGGAACTGTGGTTATTAGCAATGCTATTTTTGAGGACTATGTACAGAGTTATTTTCATTTTGAAAACAGGAAGCATCCACACCACACATTTCATTTCACCTGGCCAGAAATGCTAAACTCAGGTTCCTAATCCATAAATAACGATCCTTAGTGAAAAGAATGACATAGACTCCGTTGGGTTCTAGTGACCTTACCAGAAACCGTCTCCAAAATACTGCAGTTACTAGCTAGGAATAACAGTCCCATTTAGGTGTCCTTTGGAGCACACAATACAAATATTTATAGTATAAAAAGCACTCGTCTCCACAGGTTAGTGATGTCTGGAACTCGGGGGATTATAAATCCAGTCCATTACAATAAGAGTCATACTCACAATCATGAAGATTATGCCAACTATGAGAAAAATAAGAGCCTGCAATTGGAAAGTGAAATTTTGTTAATAAAGCAAGTGACTGAGCAGACTGTAGGTCACAAACTGTCCCACTGGAACTGCATTTATGTAACGCCCAGGGCCTGAGTTTGGGTCATTCTCTGTGACTAAGGCCCAAGTAATGTCATACAGGGCTATGCAAATCAAAGCTAGTCCTGTGTGAATTTCAGTCCAAGAGAGCCAGGCTTTACAAGACTACATGTAAAAAAAACCCAAACATTTTTACTATGAACAATAATACAAAATATAACAGAGGAAATTTTTTTTTTCTTTAAAAATTGATCAATTTTCAATGAGTGGTCATTGTCTCTGGTATCAAGAACAGCTTCAGAGTCAATCTTTTTCATCCTTATTAGACAAACAGGTAAGCCTATCTCTCTTCTCTGAAGGCATTTCTGTATATATTCAAGTGATTCAGATGCTTATAGTCACCCTTTGCTTTAGTGGGGCTTTAGTTTACTGTGATCTGTCCACACTTAACAATGTTCTGCTTTGAAACACAAAGATCAATATTGTATGTGATCTCAGTGCAGGGTGTGAAATCCTAGATGTGCCTGACACACAGGAACGTGAAGAATGAACAAAGGGACATGAACAAATAGTCAGCCTCTCTATAATAATATCTCCAAAAGTCATAGTTGAAATAATTTTGTGATTAAAAATATTTTCTTTTATATTTGTAGTATGTATCAGTTGAACTTCCACTTCCATATTTTTTTGTGAACATGTATATAGATGTATATATGTAATCTGTTTACATTATGTGTCTGCATATATATTTCATCAATAACTTTTTCTGATTAATTTTTCAAAGGACATCTCCTTGGTGATATTGTTAAATTGTTGTTAAATGTGCAGATATCTATTGATATTCAGGATGAAAGGTACTGCTGTGGCAGTCCAGCATGATGTACAAATACATGCTGTGTATAGATGATAGATCTTCATATATGTCTCCTGTAGGTATATGGATCTGTCTTGGTGGGCAACTTGCTATTACTTATCTCTGCAGTACAACTTCCTTCCTAACCTTGACCTCATATCTCCCTGTTAATCCACAGCTGGCCTTCTAGTGTGAACCAACAGCTCCTTATACACTGTCTTGGTGCAATTTAGACAAGTACAGCTGTTAATTAGAGCTTAGATTGGATTAAATAAATGTCTTTTTCTAGTCATTTAAGATACACTTTAACCTAGACACTTACTGTTGTGTATCAGTAGCAGCAGGGCGCTGAAGACTTCGGCTTGTGAAGCCTGGCTCTTCATGCTAAGGAGAATCACACTGCCTGACCTGTATTTTGAGTGAGACTCTACCATTTATGAGAAACTGACAGACGTTGTAAATCAAAGGTCTGAGTATTTGTGTCCAGCAGAAAGCACACGCCCTCCCATCCTTTCTTTTGCAATTGCTGCAAGCTCTCTTACCCCGATCTTCTGGGGAGACCTCAGGGGCTCCTTCTTGACAAGCCGCAGGTAGAAGGCACCAGGGAGGATGAAAATCAGCAGCGTAGCAGAGGAGGCACCTGGAAGAGAAAGCAGAGCTGAGAACCATGCTGTCTGACACAAAAGCAACATGGTGCACCTGCAAAAGGGAACGTGTGGGGAGGCAGCTGCTCCTCAAAGCCCAGCTGCACAAAGGGCTCTCTGTAGGCAGCATTCCTGCCAAGCTGTAGATGTCCAAACACTTATTTAAGTGCTCAGGTCCCGAAGGGGCACTTGTTACTGAGAGGATTTGTTCAGGCTGGTGTGGCTGCTTGTGATACGGACGTTTGCATGTGAGCAGGCCCAGCGAGGACAAACAGGCACTCCCAGGGCGGGGTGACCCTGCAAAGCAGGTGTCGGAAAGAGGGTGGCTGGCTGTGCCCTGGAGGTGCCTGCTCCTCTCCTCTCACAGAGCCCAGCACTGTGGCCCGGGTGTAAAAGTCAGGGAGGAGCAAAACAGCTGCCTGCATGGAGTGTGAAACGTGAAAAAAGAATAAACCTCATGGAGGTGTCTTTCTCAAGGGCATCTGCATCCCTGAGTAGGGAGAAAACTGTGAATATCAACAGAAATGTGTCACTTTTGTCCTTTTTCTAACATCACAGTTTGTAAGTCAATACATTTTGTCTAGGCTATAGAAGCTTGAAAACAAAAGGTTATTTCTCTCTCCTTCACATGCACTAAATGCCCTTTTTGTCAAAATGGGAATTCCTTACTGCTTTTTATGCTGGGATTATTGGATTTTTTTTGCCTCATGCAAGGTAGCAACAAAGTGGGTAGCACTTAGCTTTGTCTGTCAGCTGTTTGGGAATTTTTATTTCCCTTTTAACTTTTATCTGTGTTTATATTACTCTACTGAAAAATCCAAACTGAGACTGTAATTCAGTCCACCAATGTAAATCTGTTGTGGAAAGGATTAAGAGAGTAAATTAAAAGTATTTATGAAACCTACCAATAAATCCAAAGATGTCTTTAATAGTTGGGACAAAAATTACAAGCAGGTTATTAAAAGCAAGAATTACTGCTGCAACCAGGAAGTGTCTTATCCAGCTGAATGGCCTTTTGGGAAACAGCAAAGCACTGACAGATGAACGGATCTGTAAGATGAAAACCAGCAGGGAAAGTAAAACAGCAATCAATTTATCTTTGCTTTTCACTTTTTAAAACAATCTATGCTAGTTAGTTTTGCTGTGAGAAATTCTGCTGAAGAAATGTGTGTTCAGTTTTTGATTCCTGTGATGTAATCTTGCTCTGAGGCAGGTTTTTGAGAACTGGGCTCATAGTTTAATGCAGAAACTCAAATATTTGCAGTGTAGAAGAAAGTCAAGTAAGTAGGGTGTAAAATCAGGGACACGAAATCTGTTCAACCGAAAGACACTAATATCAGCAACCTCTCCCCTCCAAGAACCCCCCACTTCGAATACTAATCAACAGGTAAAAATGCATGGGTGAAACATGAGTTGCTGTATTCCTGAACCTGATCCCTCTGAAAATCCCACAGGAGTTCTGTAATTTACTTTTGTGAGAGAAAGAGCAAGCTGCTGTTTTACTCCCATTAAATATATACATATGCATATATATGTATCAAAACAAAAGCTTATTTTTTCGATGCTACTTGGAAATTATGATCCTAAAAATTATTGCAGAAGATCCTTTTTACTCTGCTGACTTTCTCACAAAACACAGAGACAGATTTTTGCTTTTTCATCAGCAAAGATGGTAAGCAGGAAAAAGGTCAACAGCAGATCCCTTTGGTGGCAGGAGACTGTTACTCTGAAGTGCTATGACTAACTTAAAAGGTTCGAAATGCAGAAGTTGAACAAAAATGTTTTTACACTGAAAAAGCTCAAAACCCACTTCTGTTTGGTTGTTTTAAAATAACAAGCAACTGTTTCTGGATCAATTTTGCAATTCAATAAATGTATGGAGTTTTGACAGACTTGGAGACCATTATTTAAAAACACAGAATGATTTTTGCAGTATCATGATGAGGGAGGCAGATTGCAAAAATTTTGTCCTGTCCCTGAGTTGGTATAAAACAGCTTTATTCCACCAAAGAACTGCTGCCTGAATTCCTGTTCACTTATTGTCAGCATCTTGTGCACTATTCCTGCTGTGACATAGTCCTTGATATGAAGCTATCAAAATGAGGTTCTACACTGACTAATGATACACAGACCTCTATGTTTTTTTTTTAGCAATTTAATGATCTCTCTTTTCTTGAAAAGAACAAACTTTGACTACTTTAAGAAAATACAAATGTGTTAGCTCATATAAAAGTAGTTGACACAACTATATCGCTTATATGAAGTGATTATATCTGCTGAGCTGGCTGTCCTGACAGACCATATAAAATTGTTTGATACGCTGGTTTACAAGCAAATTATATTTTCCTGGAAATTCTTTAATAAAGCTATTAGTGCTGGTTTGTAACTGTTAAGCTTTTGCACACTTTTCAGATACAAAAATGATTATACAGAAATATAAAAACGCAAAATGCTACATCTGACAGATAGAGGCTTTTGCAACGCCCTTAGCTTGTTTTCCCATGAAGAGTGATCAGATTGTTAAGACTAATTTAAGCATTTAGTCACTGGTTTAATACCAGAACATTTATTTTTTCTTGTAGATAACCTTGAATGGTGATCCCTGCTCTTAGGTATTTGTCAGCAAGCCTGGGATCAGTACCTATGCAGAGCTCGTGTTTGCATCCTGGACAGCGCAGCAGCAGAACGCCAGGATCACTGCTCTCACCAGACGGGAACACTGTGGTGTGACACAGATTGCTGGGAAGCCACCAGCAGCGTCATGCTGGGCTTGTACGTGCCGTACAAATGGCACACCAGCCTCCCAAAACTTACTGACCAGCATCAACTACTTTCTCCCCTGCTGCACAGCAGCTTGAGGAAGGCACGAGGGACAGTCCTGTACATTCAGGAGCCTAGAGGGCTGTTCTCCAGGTGGGGATTTATCCCTGCGGAGGGTCGGTTCCTCTGCAGAGTGGTTTGTTTAGCTGTGCCTTTCTGTCCCTGTTACTGTGGGTATTGCGTTTTTCCCTGTGAACTGCACTTAGGAGCTCCAAACTTTGTTCAGACGTCTGGCTATGTGGCTGGGTTTTGACTGCATCTGTTTTCCTCATCTTAGCTTCCTCCCCTGTCCACAGGCTCCAGTCTGTCAGACGTGTGCAGGGCCCCTGCCTCCCCGCCTGGGCAGCTGGGCCTGGCAGTGCTGCACAGCGCGGCCTGCACTGCCCGTGTCTGTCTCCGGCCTGGATGCTGCCGTAGGTGCCCGTGTCTGTATTAGGAAATCTTGTAAGCGGTTTCAGTACATCCCCAAGTCTTCAGAACTTACACTGCTGCTCTCTTAAATATAGTACAGAGACAGCCAGCCACAGGGCAGTTGGTCCTGATGTATTTCTGTTTTATTTATAAAGACCAATTTATTTCAGTCTTTCAAAGTTTGCAGCCTGAACTACCTCAGGTCCTTGCTTTGGTCAAACTGCACATGAGAAAACAGATCCTCTCAAAGAAAAACTCAGGCTTACTTTTCTTCAGTGTTAAAGTCTGTGACTACAGACTAGGCCCAACTTCGGCTTCAGCAGCTGTGTTACTTACGGGGAAAAGGACAAGGGGCACGGTGAGGGTTACAGCCACCAGCACTGCCAGGCGAACGGACAGCAAAAGGGCGTCGAAGGTGTACACTTTGGTGTACGTATGGAGCAGCTCGTCTTCAACTTCTCCTACAAAAAGGAAACAGAAAGGAGTTAAATCACTTGAGCATATTTGCACATGCCAAATGATCTTTATACTGCAGCCAGACAAGACTAGCTCTGGCCCAACTGCTGTCATCAGATACATGCTAAGGGCCAGGCACCAAAGAGGAATTTTCCCAGCATGACCAATACAAGCCCATCACTCAGGGATGATGAGGGTAATACAGCTCGGAGGTGGTGCTTTGTATTCCAGTATCTCAAATTACTTTCTCAAAGTCACTAAGTGGATGTGGAACCCAAGGTAAAAATAATTTCTCTGGTATGGAATAGGAAACAACTGACTGAACTGGGAACAGATCCCTCGACCTCCACGCAGGTGTCCCAGCTCTTGGACAGAGCCCTCTTGCCCCAGGGACAGAGAGCAGGTTGTGCTGTGTCATTCACTTCTCTGCTGTAACAGAGGAACTAATGAGGTAAAAAGAGGTGGTGTTTGCATAAAACAGTGTGCTAATACAGCGGCTACTCTGTTTACCTACCAGTTAGTCTAGCTCATCCATATTATTTTTTTACACTAGCACGATTCGCACCTGTTTTTCAGCATAGGTGAAGCTGTGTTGGTGCCATCAGAGACAGGGTGGGTAACACTTAATAGTGCCATGTAAAACTGTTGAACACTAGTGTATTTTTAGTATGGTCACTCTTGGCCTTTGCCCAGAGCCAAGTTTACAGCAGCTTGTTGTCTGAGTTCACAAAACCAAGAGATGCACAACTGGTCTCCCTAGTAGGTGCCCCTGGGTCTCTCACAGGTCAAGAACTTGTTGCCTGGCAGGTGGATAAGTCCCACTGCTTTTTCAGGAGGCTACACACCATGTATTATGTTTGAATAATGCTTACACCTGAATTCAGGCCCACAGAAAATATATGAGCACTTGAGCCTCAGTGTGATAAATCCATGTTGCCTGCTTTAAAATTAGAGGGACAATTCTGCAGAGAGAAGGGCTTTGACCTACCATAGAAGGTAAGATATCCAAAGAGGGCAGCCAGAAGATACATGATAAGCATGCCAGTGATGGAGATATTTGAGACATTCTGCATCCGCTTTCGGGAACGACTGAAGTAGGAAAAAAAGAGTAACAGTGCTATTCTTATAAAGCCTCTATTTGTATAAGAAGTACTCTGAAGAGTCATAGCTCTGCTGACATTCCTTCACTAGCTAGTAAGTTCATAGCAACTATATTAGTTATACAGAACTCTTGAAGCTTTGCAGCTCCGTGCAGAACACCACAGACTTATAAAAGTGTGTTGAAACTCCATTTCTACTGCTTACTTAGTGACAACATATAAATGTGTCATGTTATTTCGTATATCATTATTTATTTACTATCAGTCTTAAATGGCGTATTTTAAATTAAAAAACGAGTGGCTAAAATTACGGGGCTGGTAATAATAGTAGACAAGAGCTTTCAGTCAGCTCTATATGAACATACCCTTGTATCTACATAGGGCTGTTCTGCAAGTTCGAGAACCTCATGCAGGTTAAAATCTTTCTTTGAAAATCCTGTGGTTAAAGATTTGATGTAAGAAAATCTTCAGCATATAGGACCTGGAAGCTGGTTCCCAAGTCGTCTGAGAATTTTTATTTAATCTGAGGCTAAACATGCTGAAATAGGAGGTAATGGGTCTTGGCTTCCTTGAGTTTTCCAGCAAAACTTCCTGTAATGTAATTCTTAGCGCTTCTCAGCTCTCAACTCTGTGCTGATATAAACAAGTGTATTTGATTTTCGATATTTGATAAGCAAAATAGTGTAGGCTGAGCCCAAACCAATAGCATCCCGAGAAACTTTAAGCAGCAGATGACCCAGACACAGAACTCATTAAGATATTTTTAGAAACCAGAATTATCTGCTTCAGTGCAACCAAGTTCCCCAATATATTTCACCTCACTTGAAAGACTGTCCAGATTCCCCCTTTCCTAAATAAATATCAATCAATGCAGCTATCTGAACAGTGGTTCTCTGTCACCAGTATCTGACTATTAGGTCAAAGCAAAGGCACTATCTACTTACAATGGAATGCGATAAATCATTAGGGGGTGGATGTCGACACCACCGATCAAGGCAGAAAGCACAGAAAGTGATTTCTAGCTACAGTTAACTGGAAGTATGGGACAAAATTTAAGAACCTTACTCTTTCAGTTCACTGTATATTGGTAGCACCTCAGGGTGGCATACGAATGCAAATGCCAGGATGGGTATTGCATAGGCAGTCTGTAAAATAAAGCTCCCATTAGTAAGAATGGTCACTGCTGTGACTCTGACTTTTGGCAGGCAGCAGTTTAGCTTGGTATGAATGGCTAAAGATAAATTCTACAGAATCTCCCTTACCCGTGAGTTGAACACAAAGTATTTTGCTTGACACATGTCACCACTGTCGCTGTGTGCTTCATATTCTACACCACTTTTGGGGGAGGTATCTTTTGGCTCCTCAAGGCCTGGCAAGTGCCCAGCTGTATTGTCCATCATGAAATTCACACCAGAACTGAGAGACTCATTTGGTAACATGACCAGGTGCATTGGCACTGTGTTGTTGGCAGTGGTCCAGTTTTCAGCCCCATGGTCCATGATGGGGAGAGGACAGGGTATTTGGGATTTCTTGAAGATTACCTACAAAAGAGTAGAAAATGTAATCAGAAAAGTGCACCTATAGGAGATTACACTTACACCCATGATACGCCAACACAAATATAAAATGGCACACAGACAGGAAAGGGGAAAGAAGCAGCAAGAAACCAAGTGCTATCACTTCTGCTTCTCCTGCAAGTATTCATTGTTTCATTGTTGCTCTGCCTCTGCTTTTGTCCTGCTTTATTTTTTATTCTCAAGTGTTGTTTTTTAGGCTGATCTTTTTCCTTCTGTGTGTGTTTGTTTTTTTTTTTTTTTTTTCCAGGAACAGGCTTGTTGGTTTGATTCACTTGCAGGTGCTATTCTAACATCCACATTTAATTGTCATGGTAAGAAATATAACAGCATTGCACAGTTTACAGGCTCTGTATTTGCTTAGAGACAGTACCCAAACCTACCACACTGACAAAGAAAACCATACAGGTCAGCGAAAAACCACTCGTATAACCAAGATAACCTGTGAAGCAAGAAAAAAAAAAAAACCTCTGTTCAGCTACATATAAATTCACAATCCTAATAGAAATAAGAAATGACATTAAGTGGAGCATTAATCTTACCTAAACTCTTTAGAAGGGAGAGGGGAAGAATAATCCCAACTGTTACGAGTATGACAAGGTAGTTTCCATTTAGGTACCATTCTCTAAAGAGGAGGAATAGAAAATCACAATCATTATCATTGACGTCAAAGTGAAGAAATGTCATCTGAGGTTCAAGCTGGGCAAAGGTACCTACCCAGAACTCTCCTCAAGTTTCATAAATGCTCTGATGACTTCAGGAAGTTCATATTTAATAATAAAGAGGTAGCTTGACATTGCTGCAAAAAACAAACACTTTCAGAGAAAACAGTGTACTTCCAACAGAAATAAGTTGTTTTAAAAAAAATTACTGCTGCATGAAAAACATATTGTTTTGGGAAATTAGTTTTTGCTAAATTGGAGAAATGAGTTTTGTTCAAATAACAGTGTGACTAAATAGATGCTATGTTCCTTTGATATTGTCATGGGCATGTCCTGAATGACATCTGACATTCAGTATTAAATACAATACAGTTATTACTGAATTAACAACATGGCTCAAATAATTTTTCTGATGAAATTTACACTCTTAACTTTTCTTTTTGCTTTTCTGTTATAAATGCTGGTTTTCCAACAGACACCGCCCACCCACATTCTGTAGTAACTTTATTGTTACTGCCTCTAAATCTCTTCATCTGCCTAATTGCTTCTATTTTCAGCTTCTTTATTCCATTACTCTACTCCATACATATAAAAGAGATATCAAGATATCAAGTTATCAAGATTCCTGATGGAAGGCTGGCCTTCTATACATCTCATTTAAATGCACTGCCAGAAGTCATGCTTTTTTCTGTTATTTTGTGTTGGCCACAGAGAGGTCTCTGGAGACCTGTGGATCAATCTAGACAAGAGGTTGAAAACCACTGGACTAGAGGAACAATTATTCCTCTCTAACACAGAAGCATATTTCCTTCCTGAATTAAACCACATTTGATATACAGGCTTGAGGAAGGAAAGGAAGACAATGGAACAGGATCAAAATCAAAAATCAAAAAGTCTCTTGCAGTAGAGAGATGTGAATAACCTCTGTCTGGGTAGCAAACCTGTCGATGGAGATTTGCGAAACATACCAGAGAGAGATGACAAAAAAGTCTACATACATTTTATAGACCAATGATGCATCTGATTTATATTTAAACTACCTCTCCTTAAGAAATCTAGAAAGAACTGCAAACTCCCCTGAGCTGTCACATATGGTGTTCTCCAGTCTCCTGAAAGGCTTCTCCCAGGGTAGTAGAAGGAAATAAACTTTGTTGCATGAAGGCACAGTCCTATCCCTACTGCTTACATTGTTAAGCAAACAGTCTTTTGTTCTGAGAGGATGGAGGTTACTTGACAGGTATTTCACAGGAAGTATCTGTGTGGATCAATCCTTTCAACAATCACTCTTAAACACTCAACATCTTAATCACAACCCAACTGTAATTACAAGGAGAGAATTCACATGGCAAATGAACTACTAAAGAGCCTTTTTGTTAAGGAAAAGTCAGAACCATTTGCATTTCTTTTTAGGTGAGATTCATGTTTTCTAAATTGAAGCAGATGATATCTAATCTAAGCTCTGCTTAATGAAGAGAAATGCCCAACTCCTTGAGGACAGTCAGCCAAGCCATTTTAATCATCACTGAAGGCATTTTAACCATCACTGGTCATGGAGACATCCCAGGCAACTAGCTTTCACCAGACACTGAATTGTCAGGTACCTGAAACAAGGCAAGATGAATTCCTCCTGCCCTTCCTTATCACAATATAGTTCATACTGTACTGATGGCTTTGTAGTCTGATGCCTTTTAGATGACAGAGGAGAGAAAACACTTATGTTCTGTAGAAAAGCATCAGAATTTAGAAAACATTTTTCTAAAAACTTCTGCCCCTTACCTCCAATGTTCTGCATTGTGACCGAAACGAAAACACCACACTTTCCAGGCCAGCCAAATGCCTTTTCTCCTAGTTTTTCATATATTAGTGATCCTGAAAAAACCAAACCAAAACAAAACAAAAGCTATGGGCCACTGCATTGGACACACCTGATGAATTGCATTCCAAGGTAAAATACATGCATGCAGTAGGGACTCTGTCAGTCACAGCTTGATCCTCATACCTCCTTCTTTTGATATCTTCAGTAAGAGGTGGACTGAGTAAAGCGACAATATTGCTACGCTGAGCAGCAGAACTCTGCAAGGCAAAAAAGAAATCAGAATCCCAAGCAGGACGTCAGAGACACTCAATTAATTTGAACGTGTGCTTGCTCATTCTCATGGAGTTCAACGTGTAAATATTTTTCAGCAAGTTTGTGCTTGGGACTCGCAGTGCTAAATGCAGAGACAAGTGTCAACCGCACCTTAGTTGTGAGTGCAGTTGCACCTTATACACTCCAGAAAACCGTCAAGGCTTGTATAAGTCCAGGTAGGTTGCAATTTTGTGTTATTCCACAAGGACAGAATATTCTGTCTTAACAAGACCTTACTAAAGCAAACAGATTCCTATGCAAGAGTCAGGTTTTTGGTCTCTTGCCTGCTCACTGATGTCTCATTTTAATCTCTCTCCTTTCTCAGAGCTATCAAAAAAAAAAAACAACCCCAACCCATGATAGTGACAGCTTCACTGCCAGCTCCTGGCTAGTCACTGCTTTTGACTTCTGGCATGTCATTGTGAAGTTGCGGAGTTTAGCTTGAGATCCTCACTTTGCAAAGTGCATTAGAAATCTTGCACAATGCTAAAGTGCGGCATGACACTGGAAAATCTGCTCTTGGAGCACTTGCAGCATACTCTTCTAGCCTAGTCTGCTTGAAGGTACTGGTGCCTGAATGCATTAATTCTGATTACTGCCATGTTCCTTCTGCACAACATTTGCATCCTATGTGATTTCAGCTATTTGCCTCCTGCAAACTGGTGGTGAAAAATGTAGCTTCGTATGACATTTTCAGGGCACAACACCATGGGCGTATACCTTATTACCATAGCCATCTTGTCAACAGCCTGCACAAGGGTTGGTGCAGAAGAGTACGTGATGATAACATGACAGAGCTAGAAAATACCGATGTGCCTTTCCCCACGGCTGAACAGGAGGTTGTGCCCACGCCTTCACCTCTGCTGAACACATGGCTTGGTATAGCTATGGGAGACACTGACAGCCAAGTTTATAAATGAGTTACAGTCTGAGAGGAGACATAGGCCGTGGGCCCAAGCTGATGGCCACCAGACTGTCACTTTTGTTTCAAATTTATTTCTCCAAGAGGAACAGACAACACTGAAGACCTCATGTAAGGAGTGTCATCTCTTATGCTGTGGGCTCATACAACACAGTAAGGGTATATCTTGTCTGAGCTTGCTGTGTATTCTGTCAAGATGGTATCCGTCTTGATCAGGGGCACCCATGCAGCTGGTGTTCAGAGACATGGTCTCCATGTCCTGACACATGAGGTGTGGTAAGCCAAAGCCATCCTGGTTGCACTTGCTAGATCATGCCAGGCAGCAGAAGAGATGCTCTAGTGTGTGCTCCGTGCCACTGCAAACCTCCCACATGAGAGAGGAGGATGTAATGGGAACTTCTGGAGACCCTCTGAGTTTTAGGAGCCCTCCTTCCACCTTCACCCTGTAGAGCATCTTTCATCACGAGAGCACTTGGGCAACATGAGAACAGTAAATGACAAAAATTTAGACAATGCTGCCAGCGTCATCTAAATTAGAATTAATGTCTAGCAGTTTCCATTTAGTAGATGGTATTTTTCTGCCCTGCTAATGCTAACATCATGGTCTGTGAAAACAGAAGGGCCTTTGGCAAGTGGATGCATGCCATTGGGGTAACAATATCCCCACAGAGTTTTGTACTTTTAGATGAAACTCCTTCCTCTACCAGAAGGGAGAATGTTCTCATGCAGAAAGTATGGACGTATGACAGAAAAGAAAATGAGCTTTGGGGTGGAGATGTCCTTTGTTTTTGCTGTGTGAGACTCCATAGGGTTGCTTTAGCATTACCCCTTGTTGTAGCACTGCCAACAGAGCTAATGGCATTAGGCTCATACTGGATTTTTTTAGCCACCTGTGTGAATGAACAGAGCCTTAAAAATAAAGATGTTAAAAAGGTAACATTTTTTTCCCCTAGTGAGGCTTGATATATCACAGTTTTCTTTCCAGTGATAATTTATGGCTGTATTAGTTCGTACAAGCACTCAGAGAAAGTTGGAGAAAAAAATATCCTACACTTTTCAGACTCCAATTCAGTCAATTTTAGAATCAGCTTCCATTTTTGTATCTGCAAATATTGTAAATAAAACCTTTGAGTGCAGGTGCTGGGAATTACTTATCCAGGACAGCATTTTCATCTACAATTAATTTTCAGTCAAAAATACTACTGGCGAAACAGGAGGTGTTTCTTAGCAACTGGAAGTTACATGTAGCATTTCAAATGCTGTTGCTGTTGGTAGTTAAACAATCTCCAGAAGAAAAAAGCTGTATAAAGATAGCTATGCAACCTGATGTAAAGGCTTTTTAGATTTCAGTAATGTGAAACAATGGCCCACTGTCATACAGTACTGCCATGCTTTATTCCAGCCTCTTGGGGGATTAAAATTAAGGGTTCAGTTAAGATTGAAACCAGTTATTAAAACAAGAAAAACAATTTTTTTTTTTACAGTCTCTCTCATTTTGCAAGGTTAGCCATAGATTAAAAATCTTCACGTGGCTATCTGTTACTGTCTATCAAAACTCATCTCGTATAGATACTGTGTGTCAGCCACATACCATTGATGTAATCTGTGCACACTGAATACAAATAGACTCGAGGGAGCAACTTTAAATCTGAGTAGGTCTGTGAATGCCTTTGCATTCAAAGCATGCTGCTATTTTGGACTTACATAGAATATTCTTCTTCCATTTCTACACAGTGATTAGATAGTTGGGATGATGTAAATATATACTTTATGGGTCATTTATTTTCCTTGTTGAATTCCCATACCGAATCAGCAAGACTGCTGTTGTTATTTTAGGATCAGTATACTGTTCTTCCCCTCTGGTTTTTGACTGCACAGTATCAATTTACAGTTGTGTTCCTAATACAAACCAGGGCTAAACCCAAAAAAAAAAAGTTTGTCAGCAGTGGACGATTCCTTGCAGTGCAGCTAAAATGTTTTCATTACAGATGATCTTACAAAACTTTTCAGCTAACAAAACGAGTTTAACGTACCTCTCTAACAAAAAAAACTTTAGCTCCAGCTCACCGCTTATATTCTATTTGGTTTTCTTTCCATGTACTTACATGAAAAGGATAATTCCTGTGTTGGCCATGGCATAGGAGAGCCCTAAGATGCCACTGCCCATAATTGCGTTGCTGAGGTTGAACGCGGACATTCCAAAGGAAGCTCTTCCCAGGTGCTGTTGGGAGCAAGAATAGAAAACAGCAATTAATTTGCATTATACCGATCACAACAGACTAACTATCCTCGTTGCTGGTGTTCCTTGTATTGCTCTCTTGATCCTTAGAGGTGGAACCTTGTCAAGGTTCCTGAGCCCACAGGTGCTTGCCACCATAAGAAGTCTCTTTTACTCCAAAAGCCAGCTGTGCTTGTAGTCCTTTGCCTCTTCCCACTCTCCTCTTGTCTCCATGGGAAGAAGGACTACATCCACAACAGGCAACCGACGTGATGTAGCCACAACTGCCCATGTTGACCAGCCTCTATAGAAATATATGCTGTTATCTAACAGATTCGTCAATTATTGATCTAAAAAGTTCAGATGTTTTTTAAAAATTAATCCAACTGATCAATCATTGAATTTTTCTCTAAGTAGGATTTTCTTCTTTCTTTAGGGAACTAAATGTGTGTCTGTGGGAGAAAAGAAGGAAGCGTTGCGTAGATTGGGACGGAGACAGGAGAGTGGGAGAGGACAAAAAAACAGGACAGGGGTGATGATGTGTGAGGGAGTCACACCTGCCACAAAATGGAAAGGGAAAGGAAGGTACATGGCTCTTAATTTTAGCTTGCAGTCACAAATAGTATTATTTTGGTTTTAATTGGATAATCCTAATAACTAACTGTTAGAAAATTTGTTCATTCTTTCAAAACCAAGATTATGCTGATTGAGCTCCAGAGTAACTTTGTTTACTGCAACTTTTGGAAAAAAAGATTCAGGTCAATAAGTTTTACTTTGTAATTACCCTTAAAAACTAATAAAACTTACATATTCTTCATTATATTCTTCCAATTTCTTTTTATCCAGGTATCCATTTGTAAGGAACTTCTGACTTTCTGCATCATCACTAGCAAATGGACTGAACACAAAGGAAAACAAGAAAATACTAGATAAGGTTTATGATACACATTATTTTCAAGCAGTGCCTTTTGTCATCAGTGGAAACTTTCCTTTGAAATTGCCATGAATATTTAAAAATCTTTCAGAATACCCCCTCTTTTCTCCTGTAAGATTCTTACGTCCAATGACATGTTTAATAGATCTTTGTTTTGCCTTGGAATTTAGTTTTAAAACCAGTAATCTTCAAATTATATATGATTATAGACATTGGAAAGTAATAATTCCTTACTGCCAGCAATGTGCTAAAACTGAGCACTTATGTCACATCTGAGGAACAAAGCACCTTGCGACTGCCCTGTTGGAGATACCTGCCAGGGGATTCAGCAAGATGAGAGCCGGAGGCTGATGGCTGGTTTTGAGGTGTCTTTCTCAGCCCACACAGGTGTTGGTGCTGTGCTGGATCCTGCTGGAGATGCCCGAGTGTGGGCTGTCCCTGTGAGACCACTGAGGTGCTGCCCTCCCTACCATGCCCTGGAAAGCCTTCCTCCCCTTGGTGTGCTCAGGTTGCATTGCCCTGAAAGCATATTAATTTACACGTGTACTATTTGACTAGAGTGGTTGGAAACTGCCAGGAGGGGGCTGGGGGTTGGGAGCCTGCAGAGGTCACTCCAGGCTGACAGCGGGGATCCAGGCTGCCCCAGCTGTGCTGAGCACACTGTCCTCCCCAGCGCAGGGCAGGGAGGGTGGCTGTCTGTGAGAAAACGCTGGCTAAACAATCACACTTATTTCAATGTATTACCTAGGAAATGTTTTTGAGTCCCAGATGCCATTAGTGAAGCTTGTTTTTTGATTACTGCTTTCTAGCCTTAACGGAACAGCCATCCCATTTAAATGCTTACCTCCTAATTGCAGCCTTTTCTGAATCAACCAGCTCTGTGTAGTTGTCTTCGAGGCTTTCCCCACTGTTGCTCTGATCATCAAGTTCGATGTTGACTTTTTGCAGCTCCATGCGATCCATTAGAGTGGTCAGCGCTTTCCAGCACTTGCTCCTTCAGGGTAAACAGGACCACGCCGTCTGCTTGCGGGTCCTCTCTACCATGCGGGGCCTGCCAGAACACTCTGTTCTGCAAACAAAACACAACAGAACTCATTAGAGTTTTCCTCAAATTAGATAAGCCAGTGTGACTTGTTGGGTTTGTGTTTGTTCTTTGTAATAGCATTAAGAGGGGAAACTGTTGCAGACTGGGAAAATTCTGGGCAAGCATAATGTCCCTTTATGTGCCAACACTTGGCCCTTCTGTCTCCCTTTGAACGGTGAGGAGTGCAGGGGCCTCTGGGTGCACAGTGGATGTCCAGCATCTGTCAAAATTACAAAGCCAGAAGAAAATAACTTCCTGAACTGCAGCTCTTGAACTTCTAAGGGATGGTGATGAGGAAGTGACCGCTGTTAGAAATGGAGGCAGCATATCAGGGCTTTCCAATCACTGCTTCAAAACAAACAGACTCTTAAAGGAATTGCTCAGTGTTTTGAATCACTTGTTATAAGATCAGTGTTGTCATAGATTTAAAAGTTTTGAAGATTTGTCCCTTTCATTGGGAGAGGTGAGCATCTCTGTATGATCACTCCTTTGATAATTAGGAGTTGCAATTCTGATACAGCAGGTTTTGGCTTTCAGTATATCTGTGTTTAATTCTTACTTGCTGCACAACTAGAACCTCTGTCTCACAAGGATTATTACATGGATATTATACTATATTTACCTTTGTCAGATAAATTCTTGCCTTTTAAAAATCATATGAATAAATGCTGAACTCTCTATTTCTGTATGAACCAAAGGAAACTGTACAGACCAAAGTTACAAAGAGGACTTCACCTGCATAATTCCTCCAGCTTTATGTTACAGTCTCCTCTGTGGATGCACATTTACGTTCATTTTCCCATTCCCAGACTCAAGAAGAAAACACTGTGCAAGAAATGTTGCAGTTTTACAATACTTTTCCCTTCCCAAAGATATTCCTTGATGCATCTTATATCTCTGTTTCACAGCTGAGGAGACAAAGGGGCACACTGGTGAAGGGAGTGAGCACAGCCCAGATAGCACATTGCTGGCACATCTGGGGACAGAATTTCAGACTCAGTGCCACTTTACCTGCCACATTTCAGTCAGGCACACTGGTTGGATCCATTGCATTTTTCACATGCTAAACGCAGCCCAGCACTGTGTGTTAACAACATCAGAAAACACTGCAACAAACAATTTCTGTCTGGCCTTTTGTAACACTAAACCTGTAATTATTTAGTAGCCTTTTTCCTGGTTTTGCATTTATGGATGTATAGGTCCTCACTCAATGACCAGACCTTCACTGTCCTCTGCTGCTGATCATATGCTGCTCTTAAGAACATCTACAAACATATTTGTAGTGGCAAAATGCTAGAGTGCACGTGTTTAAAATGTAAATGTACACTTTAAATACCAATCCTGGAGGCTAAAACAGACCCCAGGCCAGAAGTTACAGTCAGCTTCCTTGCTTGTTACTAAAACCATTGACCCAGACCAGACAACTGAAAAGGAAAAGCAATATCACAGTGCATTAGGAGATTTCCTACCAGAGACAGTGGCTGTGCTTACTCCTTTCTGCTGCCGCACGGGGAGTGTGCATGAGGGGACGAGTGACTCGGGCATCGGGGCAGAGCTGCCAGCACTTGCATTCCAGTGGCCAGGGGGTTCTGCCCGCTTGGGATATGAATAACTCCGGGAGACAAAAAAACAATAATAATAAAAAAAAACCCCAACAGAGCTCTCCCAGCTGTGATTTCATTCACAGAACCGTCTTCAAACGCAGGCACTGCCCTGTCTGAGGAACAGAGTCCTTCCAATTCCTGAAGGTTATTTTTAATCTGTGGCGTAAAAGTCAAGCTGACAAATCTGACTGTGCTTAGCCCTGTTCTGCTAAAGGGTAAAATTTCCCCTGTGTGCACTGCCTAACGCTTGTCAGAGAAACATCTTTTCCAGAAGTGGCAGTCCAAAAAATACAGATCTTCAAAGAGCTGGGAAACAGAGGAAAAGTAAGCAAAAAAGTTGCCAGGAGTTAAGTTACACAGAGATTAGGCTGAAGAGGAAAGTCTGTGCAGCACAGCAAACACAATTTGGAAAGGGGAGCAAAAATTGACTGGAAATACATGTTACAGCATTAAGAATCATTTGGACATTGCCCTGTCAAACATTTACACAAGTAATCTGATTTATGGGTGTCATCTTAAGAGGCTGTGGAATTATTGCATAAAGCAGTGATTTTATTTTATTTTATTTTATTTTATTTTATTTTATTTTATTTTATTTTATTTTATTTTATTTTATTTTATTTTATTTTATTTTATTTTATTTTATTTATTTTAGTTTAGTTTAGTTTAGTTTAGTTTAGTTTAGTTTAGTTTTTAATTTGTAAATTCCTAAATGTCTTCTGTTGAAGGTGCAAAGCCTCAGGTGACAAAATTAAATCTGTTGAGAACCTGGTTTCTTGCAGTTGTCACTTTTTAGGAAGTGGTTGAGAGAGCTAAAGGGGTCTGCAAATGATGACTTGAAAGCTAAAGGCATAAATGTGGGCAGGGTGAGACCCATGAAACAGGCTCACTATTGGATTTGAATCCTGCAATCACTAATAACTGTAATTACAATCAAGAGAGCCTTTGAACTTCAGCAGAAATTGGCAGACCTGGTCCTTAGTTGGTGAAAGTTAATCTCTGCAGGTCCCTAACGCTGCAGGTACTGAAGGGTTTGGAAGATGTTGAGGCATTGGGACTGTGTGCTCCACACGAGTAACACAGAACAGGCAGAGCTGTGAGTTCCTGACCTGAGGAGGAAATGGGGTGGACCTGCAGCTCTTGGGTTGCTTCTTGACCTGGGAGGTATTCTATAGAAAAAAGGGGATGCACTACCTGGCTCTGTTTAAAATAAAAAGCTGGCTGCATCTGCACACTGTACCATGCCCAAAACCACTGGCTGATGGGTGCTTGGATGCACCCCTGGAGGGGTTGGGTGTCGGCTGGACCTCTGCTTCTGAGTGATGGCCAGGCACCAGGGAAGCATGATGGGGTGCGGCCACCAAGGTTGGGCAGGCCTGTGCTCTGACAGAAACTTAGCACATGATATTGGAGGAGAAACACCAAAGTCTACCTGCTTTAGCTTCTCTGGGATTTATTACTTTCCATGTCAGAGTTCTGAATTTGGTGCCTAAACCCTGTTTCAAACACTCAAACCCGACGTGACCTGTCCAGTTTCCCTATAGAGGAATTCTGTAAGTTTGGAAGTAACTAAAAAGCTCTCAGTTTCTTTTTTCTTCCCTTTTTTTGAAATCAGTATGTTTTCCCCCTGTGTTTACATACA
This sequence comes from Pterocles orientalis, assembly GCA_011057875.1. Classification (NCBI taxonomy): domain Eukaryota; kingdom Metazoa; phylum Chordata; class Aves; order Pterocliformes; family Pteroclidae; genus Pterocles; species Pterocles orientalis. The sequence continues at coordinate 343,044 of WKFP01013990.1, read as the reverse complement.
AGAATAATCTCTTAGCTCTACAATATTTCTTATCTTTGGCTTCAATGTGGCCATGGTTTTGCTGCCTCCTGTGGCATTTGGCTGAGCAAAAAAGACTTTTGTTAAACTATGACATTAAAATGGAAATACTGGTTGCAAAAGAGATTCACCTACTATTAGAGGGAAGTTATTTATCCCTATAAAACTGTTTTTTTTCTTCAAGTATAGGCTCTGTACCATTTATTTAACAATGGTTTTCAGAAATGGCTCAGAAAATTGTGACATATTTGGCATCTGATTTCACAACATTATTGATTTCAGTCCAGTCTACATTTCAGACATTAAGAGAATGGACAACCATTGGGCAAATAATGCCAGATCACAGATATGACTAACATTTTAATGGTTTTTGCAGTACCAAGGTTTGTAAGCTCCACCATGGTATCTGATTTAGCAAATTTTGCTGGATTCTTCATCTTCATGACAGTGAGTTTATAATATTATTAATTGTGCAGCTATTTCAAAATGAAATGTGTTGTCACTGTGAAGTAAACAATTAAAATGCAAAATCTGCTTTCACAAATTAATTTATTTACAGAAATGTTATCCAAGTAAATCAAGAGCCTTGAAAAAAACTCCCAGAAGTTAACTAAGGGCTGCAAAGGAAAGCAAACATTCATTTCTTAATTGCCTGGGCAATTTTAAACACCTTTTCCTGATTCTCTAGTTGCTTAGGTTTTGATTTGCTGTACCAAAAAAAAAAAAGACTAAATATCATTCTTGAAGAAATACTAAAGATACCTGCCAACATAAATTACCCTGTCAGTAAACTTATATTTACAGATTAATTGAATTTCTAATTCTTATTTTTTAAAGATGTGTCCAGTGTCTAAAATACATTGATCAGACATTGTAAAGAAAAAAAAGTTTTAGGTTTACCTCTAAGTCAGGCAGGCTTTCTTGCTCCCTTGCTAAGCAGGTTATATCTCTTAGGAATTGCACCTGTAATGAAAAGTTTGCTCATGTGCAACATGGAGAAGTTGGACAGTGATTTAAAGACAAATGGGAGTGTATCAGATGAACCAATGAACAGCTGCTACACCCCAACAACTCCCTTTGACAAACTTGCGTCAGCTCTTTTGAAAAAAAAGAGGAAAAAAAAAAGAAGAAAGGTAAATCAGTTTATTGGAGCACACTGAGGGCAAACATCTCAGTTACCAGAGCTATTTGCTCTCTGAGCTTAGCACTATTACAAAATGCGTATCCACAGAATGCTTCACCCAGGCTTGATCATGCTTTCATTTGGTAGTCTTGATTTTTGAATGATGCGTGTACGTTAAACTTGCAGTAGCGCAGTAGCAATAAGCCTGGAAAATAGGATCTGGGATAAATAACTGAAGGCTCCCACACTGCTCTTACCTCTGTGACTACAGAGCCACATCTTGCAATTGCAGTGAGGTGTGCGCGGCAGGACTTGCTCGGAAATGTGTGCTTTTAAATAGGCTGGCTGACCTGTGCCCTAGTTTCCCAGTTGAAATATTTACTGTGATTGCAATTGTGGAGGTATATGTCAAGTGACAAATGTTATTCATTTAACAGCAATATAGACCTGTGGAGAGGTATTTCATGACCTGTGATGTGCCTGTAATACTGTAGAATTTAAAACCTTTTACCCAATTGCATAATGACCATAATTTAAAAAAAACCCAAACAACACTCCAGCCCTCCCTCTCATGTAGGCTTTGTGATTAAAGCCCTCAGACTGGTGTGACTGTGAAGGCAGGAAGGAAAGTGAGGGGATGTAATTTCTAATTCTTAGAGTTTCCTGTGGAGCACTTCAGACTGCTTTAGCTCAGGCTGGGTGACAACCTGTGGGAACCCAACCTTGCTCTGCTGGGAGCTGCTGGCACTGGCTGTGGTGTGCCATACCATGGTTCACCCTTCAAAAAAAAAATAATCCTAGTTCCAATACAGACTTGGAGAAATAGTTTAACAAAAATAAGCTGTCTCCCTCATTTCTGCATTCCCATGAAAATGCGACTAATCGTAAGTCCTGTTGTGCCATACAATGCCAAAAGTAGGACATTCCAAAGATTAAGAGATGCAAGGTTTGGAGCTAGAGGTCCTATCTTGCTTTAAAGCTATCGCATAGTTGGAGAAATGAACAAATTTTTGGACTTTGGTTGAAGGGACTTTGAGTCTGAAAGCTGCCCCTATTTTCCCTTGCATCAGCTGGTCTAATGAGGGAAACAGGCTGTCCCTCTAAACCATACAACAAAGAATAGGCATCCTTAATGAATTAAAGCGGTTCTCAGCTGTGGTTTGGAACCAGATTTTTCTATGCCATTGCTAGGGTGAAAGGAGCAGAGCTGAAGGAGGGGCTGGGGCAGCCCTGCTCCATTTGTGCCTGTTTGCTTTGCGCACTTGACAGAACTGAGGGTATAGGCAGTGTCCTCACGCTGTTGTTCATGTGGATGTCTCATGCAACAACAGGGGAGAGAAAAACTTTTCTTTAAACAAATGAAAACAAGATTGTAAACCATAAAGCAAGCAGCAGGGAGATTTGGGGACAGATGTACTAACAAATCAGCAACAGCTGTGAAAATTACTTCTGATACATTTTTTGAACCTGATAAAAAATAATAATAAAGATTAGAGTTCATTTCCCTTTCAAATATCACAGATATCAATGTCTATGTCTGATACCCCTTTAGCCTAAGCTGTGTGGCACAAGTCTTTCATCAGGGTACTGGGGTGGGTCTTTCCTCAGTGCTTGGAGGGATGGAGTCATCACAGCTGATGGTGCTCAGCAGTGTCCCTACCTCAGCACCTGACGCCCCAAAGATGCCAGGTAGCATCAGGTATACGGGCAGGTGGGCCTGGCAGAGACTGTCCACATGCTTGCAGGCAATTTTTTCTGTAGAGGAGGAGCCAGCTACATTAACATGTGGTTTCTTGACACTGCCCCTTCTTTCTGCCCGTCCCTGACTGGAAAGCACTGCTTAATTTTTGCCAGGAAAGACTTCTCTCAGCAGATCAAATGTCAGGGTCCAATTTTCAGACTGAAGAGAGACAAATCAAACCCTAGGACTGCAGAGCCCTTTCTGTCTTGTGTTCAGCACGGCTGTATTCGATTTCACTCTTTCCAAAGAAATCTTCGCATTTGCTAGGAAGACTTGAGGTTGTGCATGAGTTTAAAGAAGAAAATATATTTTCTTGTTTTCAGGAAAAGAATAGGATTACATTCTTTATTAAAATGTTGGAAACAGAGGGCAAAAGAAAGCACAACTTTGGGATATAAACAACGCCCATACCTGGTTGTAGCTGATGTTAACTTCCTTGTAGATCCTCTGCCACAGGTATTCTGCAGCCAGAGCATCTTCTCTTACACTCAAAGAAAGGCCAAGTGTATTACTTTTTGACCAAAACCCCCCAAAATTGCTAAGCAAGTCTCTTCTTTCTCTGTTAATTTGTGGGACCATTCTACAAGCTCTAGCAGTCATCTCAGTGCCTTTGGAGCACCCTGCAGCTCAGCAAGGAGTGCTTCCCCCATAGTGCCCAGACCCCCTTCCTCTGAGCAACCAGGTCAACTGCATCTAGAACCATGATATCTGGTAGACAGTACATTATACTTTTTCTCGTGCCTTTTGGCTAGCTACCATCTCATAGAGACAACACATGATACAATACTACCTGTCATCAGTTACAGGAAAAATTTCCAGGCATGGCAGATCCAAGAAGTGAGGGCACATTTCCTTCACAGAGGAGGCTTCCCCAAAGCCGTCTTCTATAGATAGAAGGGTGTTTCCAGAGTGGACGTTTTCAGTGGGGATTGACGCTAGTGGTGGTGGCAGTGCCATCGGATAGGGCTCAGTGGTTCCTGTGCTCCAGGCACAACCTAGTACACCCACCACCTCAGCAGGCCCCAGGTTCTGAACACTGTAAAGCTCTTTATGGAGCAAAACCTACCAACCATTGCTCAAAGCCCTCGTCTGAGGCAAAGAGCAGTCAAGAGCTGGTCTGGCTAGAAGGGCTGGAGGTGCCAGCCCAGAGCTTTCTACTTCAGGTCCCCAAAACACAGGGAGCACTGGGGTACTGATGGGGAAGTCCACTGCGCTCTGCTGCCTACCTCTGCCCCTGCTGCTGTCCCACATACTTGGACTGCAGTGGCCAGCCTCTAGGATTTGGGCTTAGGCAAAGCAGGACAGGGCCGTGCTACTACCCCTGTGGCTGCCTACTTTTCCTGTGCCTGGAGCCCAGGCTGGCAAAAAGGCTTCATAGAGTGAAATAATGTTGGTGCTGAAGGTGTAGGAGATTTTTTTCCCGAAGCACTAAATGCATTTTTACTGCCTTTTGTCCTTGTTTTTTAGAATGTGAGGTTGTGTTAAATGTTTTATTAACATCTTCCTGTTTTCTACAAACGGAAAATCCTGCTCTCACCTATAAACAAAAAAAAAAATTGGTAATATGCCTGTTTCGAAGTAACTACGTCTTTCTGACTCATACTACCTTCCTCTTGGTACAAGAACCTTATGTCTGTCGGTGTTTTCTTCTTGTTCGAATACTATCTTCTGAAGTTGCAGGAGATTTTGTTGGAACTCTGAGTCTGATTTTCACTTTGTACTCATCATGATTGTCATTGAGACAACCAGCCTGTAGAAGAAAGCAAAGTGTGTTTTGCTATTTTGTTGTGGCTGTCTGCTCTTAACCAGCACACTGGAAGAAAAAGTGAAAAAGTTATCTGGTGATGATAAACCAGCTGCATTCAAAGCACCTGACCCTACACACACATCTACACATAAGTCTAAGTCTATGCTGTAGAGGGTGAGAACACCTTTTACATGGATCATTTCAGTATTAGCTGACTCTTTATCTTCAGAAATGCATAGAAAAAAAAATTACTTCTTATTTCACTGTTTTAAGTTTAAAGCCAAGAAGGGTAATGTCTTCTCCTGCATCTCAAACACCCTGAAGTCTCACCCAGAGCCTGCAAATTGAAGGAGCTGTGTAACTTCAGATGGACTCACACATTGGGATTTTTTGGAATAAAAAAGTTTGGGAAGGCAGGGCTTGTTTAAGCTGTCAGAGAGGAAGCTAAGGGGGGAGAAGAGAGCAAGATATAGCTATTCGAAGTGTAGTTACAAAGACAACAGAGTCAGACTCTTCTCAGCAGCGTCAGGCAGCCCAGACATGGGGGAAGAGACACACACCAGAGTGTGGGAGGTTCAGGTTGGACATTTTCATCTTCACATGTACACTGTAAATAAGTAACTACTCACACAGAGCTCAGAGTGCCCTTTTAAAATCACAGAATCATAGAATGGTTTGGATTGGAAAGGACCTTAGAGATCATCGAGTTCCACACCCCTGCCATGGGCAGGGACACCTTCCACTAGAAATTTTGCAAAACAAAACTGAAGATAATTGGTAAATGTATTAAATTCTCTGTAGCAGAATAACTGGTATGTTCTTAAAAAAAGGCTGCAACATCATGTTTTTCCTTTCAAAAAAACCATAATTTTTTCTTATCCTCAAGTTTATTTCAGTCTCTCTGGTAATAATGAGCTTCACAGGGCAAGTATGAAAAGCTGCACTTGCAACTGGCTACAGTGAACTGAGTAAGAGCTAAAATAGAATATGAAATAAAATTCAAGTAATTCATTTAAGAAAGAGGATTCCTTATAACAAACAAAAGTTTCCGAATCATGGTTATAATTTACAACATATTAATTGCTTTACTACTGTGCATTTTGACTTAGCGTGCTTATAACATTAAGTATGACTACAGATGGCACAGGATATTTTCTTTGTGACACTACACATCTTCCTATTGCAAGGATTCCTGCCAGTGCAGAGTGCAAATATTTATTGTTGCCCAATATTTTTAAGCAGAAGGGAAAGACAGAGCTTCAAGTTCATGGAACCTAGCAAAAGGCACTTTACTGCAATGACTAAGAAAGGAAAAATTTGCCTTAAGGTCTGTATAATCTCAATGGAGGGAGGCAGGAAAATCTTAGAAAATTATTCAGCCCACCTAGAAGGGGCTTATGGTCATCAGCCAGCTTCTTTAATATATTTCAGTTGGGTGCTTAAAAGTTTATGGTACCAGTCTGGACTTTGGGAAGGGTATATGAGTTATTTATACTATTTAGAGGAAGGATTTACCATGCGAAATTTGTTTTGCCTTCTTTCTATTTGAATGATATAAGGAAGAGACAAAAACATCCTCTCTAGATTTTTACCCCAGGCCTTCTGTTGTTCCACACCCTGATATAAAATAAATTACTTCAGTGGTGCCAATCCCTCCTCCATTATTTTCAGAACACATTTGGGAACATCTTGCACTGTCAGGACAATTATTCCTGGCTCCAAGCCTTGCCTGAGCAAAGGCAGGGGCTACCTAGAGATTTTCACTGCAAGCCTGTGTCTGTTGTTTGCTCTCAAAGTGCCCACGTGTGCTAGAAAGAACATATCGTCCATGCTCTACATGGAACAAGGCTGAGCAAACAAAGCTGCAGGCCAGAGGAATGATGAATCCACTAGATAGTGAATAGCCACTGCTGGATAATATGCAATGTAATACCACGGTTCTATATATGTTTTAAAATATAATAACTCACAGAGGAATGTTGAGGTGTTAGATCACTTTAGCCTAAATCCTTTCCATACTGATATCCCTGATTGTTTGGAACAATATATTGCAATTTATCCAATCTCTTTATGCTGTGCCATTTGTCAAGTGCAGAGAACTGCCCTTTCAGGTGACTGACAGAGTGCCTGTGCTTTCTCATAGCTGCTGCCATGTTCTGCCCAAATGTCAGCAAGTGATTTCAGGCTCTCGAATGTACCCCTACTTTGACACCTGTGACCTGGACAGTGAGTGGTGCTGAGACTCGGGGGTCCCAGCAGCATCCAGAACTGCATATTAGGCATGTCTTTGGGACCTCTGCTTCTTTTAACATCTTGAAAACTTGCAGGTCCAGATCTGCTGGTTGAAAAGGAGTTGAACCTGGTTTTATATTTTGGTATCCATCCTCTTTTGAGGAGGCAATTTTTTGCAGCAGCTGCAATGACCCCTGCATCCTGAGCAATTCGTCAGAAGCAGCCCAGCTCAGATCCAACCTGCCAGAACATTTTATCCAGGTGGTACCCATCTATGCTGTCGCCTCTCATGGAGGCCCTTTGAGTAAGGCCCTATGAGTAAGGCAAGGTTTCCAGCAGGATTACTTGTCAGGCTAGCCTGCTTGCAGCTCCCTCTTCCGCAGGGCCCAATGCCTGTCCCATTGCACGACCAGATGTGTGTCCACCATGGCATCTGTACATGGTTATCTACCATGAGATAAATACACTTCCAGTCACACAGGCTGGGGAGAGATCACCATTCATCATTTAATAGGGAACACATACATACATTTTTGTTCATGTCTAGTTAGTCAGAGAAGCCTGTATTTGTTTGGTAGTGTACAGCTCTCAAATACCTCCATACATGCTGGCATGATGTGCTGGGACAGAAGAGCTGGCCACCACTACTTCTCAGCTCAGGGTCACAGAGTGAAAGCCTGGAAGACCTCTCATGAAACCATCTCAATAATATTACTTAGAGTGCAGCCAGCAGATCAAGGATGGGGAAGAGATGATTCCTCTCCATTAGACACTTCTGAGTTTTGCTCCCTCACCCCCTGCAAAGAAAGAGTACAGCAAGATGCTGGTGGAGTGCAAGGCATACAAAGAGAAGTTGAGGGAGCTTGGCTTGGTCAGCCTGCAGAGAAGAATGCTAAGAAGAGATATTATTGCTGTCTACAACAACCTAATATGGGTATGGAGAAGAGAGAGACAGGTTCTCCTTGGAAGCAGAGAGGCACTGAACATAGCTGACCCACAGTAGGGTCAGCAACACCTGGGTCCTTCTTGATTGAGATCACAAGCATAGTTGTAGCTCCCATGGTGAGCTACGGAAAAGAGGGCAATGGTTAGGGCATCACTTTACTGGACCACTGACCTATCTGGAAAAGGTGGCCAAGCTCTACCTAACAGGCATTTGTCTAGTCTGTGCTTGACTGTTTTTGTGTTAACCATGATTTGGTCATTTGTATTTTGGTCATTGTTAGATTAGGAGTCAACAAGTTTTTATAAAACGTGAAAAAAACCACTGATATCTTAGTTTCACCAGTAATCTTTGGGGTCCCTTGACTACATTTCTGTTTATAACAATGTGTTAATGTAAACTAGATGTGATTAAAATCAGCTTGTGGAAACAATCAAGATTTCCCTTTCATTAGCAGACTCTGCAGGAGAGCAGCACTGTTTTTTGTGCTGAGCAGTGTGTAATACTTTGCAGCACTTAACATTACTTAGACCCTGAGAGCAGAGTCAGCTCTTTAGAAGGAATCAAGATGAGGTACCACTCTCAAAAAGTTTTATATTTACACGAGAGGAAAAGCATGCCTTTGGAGACCTTTGGGTGTTGATAGCTTATAAGGATTTCCCATTTATTAACATTAAAGAAAAAGAGGTGAAACCTAAACATACCTGGTCTGGTAGAGTGTGAGCCCCATTACTCTCTTGTGGCAGTGAGAGCCAGACGCCGTACGCCTAGTCCTGATCTCCACAGGTTCCTGCAGTTAGTCCAGGGCATAAAATTGAATTCCTGGTTCTGCTGCAGACTTTTCCTACCATCTCGAACACAACATTTGTGGAGAGCTTAGGCACCGTAGTGGCAGTCAGAGTTCACACCAGCGTGCTGGGCACTGACTTTTTCCCTGGGGAGAAAGGACCCTGGAGGTCCCTGAGGTGCGCAAAGCCGTGTCTGGCGCAGCCACCAGCTGGACAGGGATGAGCAGCTCAGGATGAGGCAACTCAGGCTCTACAAAGTCAATGTTTCTTCAGTGTTCGCTCTGCTCAATCTGTTTGAAATACACCACAAACACCCTTACTGGTACGAGATGTGGCAGCCTAACAAAGCTTCAGTTCTCCTCTGCTGCATTCCTAGGGGTTCCACAGGCTGGACTGACCTTAAGCATGGGCAGTGTCAGTGCATGTCTGCCCAAAATACAGCTTGTAGACAAACACACAGTGGCTCAGAATAAGATGTCTCAATGTACTTACTGGATCTAATCCACTCTCTGCTCCCCAGTCCTCCATCTGCATCACTGGGGATGCAGTACATCCCTATTGCACGTGAACATCACAGGGGTAGGTACATTGAAGACTAAGAAGCAAAGGAGCATGAAGGCCCTCAAGGAAAACTGGCTATTTGTCAGCTATTTAATGAATTACTGATGCAGTAAAGACACACAAAAAAATCAAGATGCAAAAAGGGTTAAAAATATCAGAAACTTACTTTATGTGAAACATTCTTGTTCTTTTTATTTTCTATTGAAACTTCATATCTAGAAAAGCTTTGTCTCTGTCAGTTCCACATGCTTATCTTGATAGTGTTCCTTGCCCCATGTTAGTGACTTTTTGTAATGCTTTATTAGTTTCCAAAAAAAAATTTAAAATCACCAGATGACTTATAACAATGATTCATGTTATTGTTATTGCTCATTATTATCATTTGTCATATGAGACAATGCCTGGCTGTGCATTTTTCCTCATTCAAAAGAGAAATCTGGCTCAGCTCTGAAGGTTGCAAATTCTGTTTGTTATACTAGCTGAAACATGTTTATTACACTGTCATGTTTTTATATCCCTCCTGCTACCTTGTGCAAAACATACTTTTGCTCTGACCAAACTGAAAATTCTGCAAGGTTTTGCCCTTTCTGATCAAGCCATTGATCCACGAGTTCAACAGCCTCACGTGATGGTAGCCAGTATCTGACCCAGCAGATTCTCCTCCACCTCTCAGTACCACACCTAATCCTGAGAGGCACTCCATGGGGAAGATGCCTCCACAAATTCCAGTCCTAATTTGTGAGATTTCCTGAGTTTTAAGCTCTATTCTTTCCTAAAAAACGTGAGGTAGAAACAGTTATGTACTGCCTGTCTGTATGGCTGTCAGAATGACAACACTTGATCGAGGAGAAGCCGCAGGAGATGTATGTAATAGCTAAAAATAACAGTGGTAAAGCAACAGTAATGACAACCCTATTTTCATGTTGCAGCTACAATGAATTTGTGCAGAACCTTGGCTGAGAGGCTTTCCAGGCACTTAACGGAGCCTTTTGGACCACCCCTGAGCCATACTGACGCCACAGCTTTATGGCAAGAAGTCTGCCAAGCAACTTTCTGAACACAAAGAGCAAACAAAGAAAGTCACCTAATGGGAACTCAGTCACCGTTGATATCTCCTTGATTGTGGACCACATCTGAAAGGCTAACAAATTCTACCTTTTGGACCTGGTGTCTGGAAATGTGAATATTCCTTCCTGAATTTTGCTGTTGGATGCGATGAATTACATTACCTTCCCCCAGCAGTCTTGCACTGTTAGAGTTGTCTGTGATTTGATAACCAATGGGATGTTGCTAGAAATGCACTAAAGGTTCATTGTGGCATTAAAAGCTCCCAAACAGTTTGCTTGGCTTTGCAGTGATGTCAATATTTATTGTCACTGTCACAAACCAGAAATATTGCACAGACATGACATAAAGAACTCCGCTTTCGAGTTTAAGAGACATTGCATCAGAACTGGTGCCAAGGAGATGGGTTTTTCAATTAGTCCAAACACTGTTGAGAAAGGAAAGGAACCAGTGACCCACATAACGGGGCTTCTGCTTGTTGCTTCACAAATGCTGTCTGGGCTTGAACCCTGGAACTGTGATGCTAACACAATAGTCCCACAACTCCCTTAAGTCAACATAAACAAATACTGATGCTTAAAGAGGCAGTGCCAGCTTCCCACTGACCCAATCACTGTTTTCACTCTCCTTGCTTTCTCAGTGACTGCAAATAGTCATGAATACATATGGGAGGGAAAAAGAAAAAAAAAGAGATGAGGCCAGTTTTAGCCCAGAGCGTTGCCCTGTTTCCACTGACTAACCATGTGGCTGCACGAACATCTGGCAGAACGGAGAGAGAGATGCAAGTGGCAATAAGCAGGCAGAGGACCGGAAGGTAAGGCAGGACTGCTTATTCGAGTTTAAACTGGTAGGGGAGCTGGTGAGTATCCAGTACCACTTATACAATGTTCCCTCAGGGCTAAAGAAGAGTGGAGGGTGGGTGTGTGAAAGCAGGCTTCCCTGGTCCATTATATCCAGATTAGGCAGATAAGATGAAAGCAATTTTTTGACTCTGAGAAAATGCCATCAGAAATGTTTAAGCTAGTCTAAACATAGCTGAAATAACCTTCACTTACAAAGTGCTTCACATTATCCGTGATGACATCCAAAATCAAGTACTGATAATTTCTAATGAAACATAACCTAGTCAAGTTGCTCTTTTAAATCAAATCCGTTGTCTCATCTTTTTTTTTGAAATGAAAATCACTTGCCTCATAAAAAGTTTTTATGTTTCAGAAAATTATATGGAGAACAATGTTTCCTAATAATGACTCTTATAACAGCATTACTTAAAACAATTAAATCAATTAGTTCAATAAAATTCTTCAACTGAACTGCAATATTTTGGCACTGTGACTGATTGAGTTTACTGCCTTTCCAATTAATGGAAAATTGGTTCCTTTAGCAATTACACTCTGATTAGTCTGCCCCAAGAACATTTTCCATTACTCATCCCCCACTGCTATCAAAGGACCTTTATTGCTGGCTTTTCATTCTCTCTTTAACACTAAATTAACAGAGTTAATCACAATCCTTGCTCAGTAGATCTCTCAGATAAAAATTGATTTTGAATTTTATCTGTGCTAGAACTTCATCAACACGGGCAAATCCAAGAAGTAACATTACTAGACACTGAAGTGTCCTGCCAGCCACAACCACCTAGTGTTTTTGGCTTAATTTTAAAAATTGTAGCTATGGCTGTTCAGGAACAAGTAAGAGTTAATGTCAAAAAGCAGGATAAAAATTAACGGTTTATCACAAAATAAGGTAAAGAATGTGTTCAGAGCCCAAGTAATCAAGCTTCTGTCACAGTGAGATTTGTCAATCAAGCTCTTAGCTCAAACACAGCTGATAAAAATCAGAGAAAAAACGAAGCCAGGCACTTCACTGCAGTTTAAGCACACCTAAGTCAGAAGTGAGTTCAGAGTCTTGACAGAAGTTGAGTCTGTTGTAACTCCACGCTGTTCTAAAAGCACTCAGAAAAGAAGTCTGAATTGGAGCATTTTGTCTTTCTGAAGTTGGAAACAAATATATTTACCATGCTGGTTAAAGTGGTACTTAATGAGAAAAATATATTAGTATATCAGCTTTTTCTTAAAAAAAATTAAGTATTAAAGAGAAAGTGGTTCTTGACTTTCAATAGACAATTAGTATTTCTTTTGATCAAATCCTATTAGTAAAAGCTTTTTCCTGGCTCAGCAGACTGAACGAACATGCCGGAGAAGACTGTGAGCACACTGCAACGAGCCATCACCATTCCTGCAAACACTCCTGCTTCTTTACTTTGCTCTTGCCTGTTGAAAGTAATCAGAAATTATATATACAAGTATTACTAAAACAGAACTGTATTTATATTTTGTCACCATTAGTTTCCACGCCTTTCTTTTTTCTCAAATTAAAAAAAAAATTAATGTGTTATAAGTTTTGTCACTTACTCTACTTGACTCTGTTAAGTACAGTTTGAAGTAAAATCTGGAAATCAACAACTCTCATAGGAAATTACTTTTATGTTCTATGCATTCATACACCACTATTGTTTATTATACTATTGTGTAATTTTGCAGAAATATTGATTAGCAATTTCGTAAACCTGAAAACCACAATTCCCAGGTGATGACCGTGACCTTAGAAAAAGTCTAGAGAAAACAACCTCATTACGAGACATACCTTGCAATAGATGTTTGTTTAACTGGAAATCCACAAGAGCAGCTGCCCAGTGCAACGGTACATATTTGCTTCTGAATCCTTTCTCAAAGGCACTATTTAAACATGTTGATGGATTGAGCTGGATTTCTTTCCACCTTCATTCCAGCAAAACAAGGAGACTCAGAAGGTTTGTTTTTTTTTTTTTTGTTATTGCAAGTAATGCTATGTGGTAAGTGAAAAATTTCTTTTCTATAGCCCTATTTAAATACGAAGGTGGGAAACTTCCATATTCCTGTACAGATGCAATGTCTGTGTGTACTATTCACTGACATTTCTATTTGAAAATGAATAGCCTTCTATTTCTAGAAGTGTTTGTGTATAGAGCTCCTTCTTGTCCATATTTGGCTTGATATTTAAGATCTGGCTATTCTAGCTTCACCACTTTGGCAAGAGGGAAACAAGAATTACTGTATTGAGAATACCAGTCCAATTCAAGAGATACCACTCCTTTCAGATCTTGGTTCTGATTTATGTTAGACTGTAAACAGCTGAGAATGATAACAAGGCTTTTATGTGCAGCTGGACTAGCTATCACTAAATTTCACACAGCATCCTGAACAGCAACAGTGATAATAGAGATTTTTTTATTGCCCCTGTTCTGGGCTAAGTTCCGTGCTTTGACCTAGAAGGGAAAGTTTGTATTTCCTGAGCCAGTCACACTTTATAATTCCTTTCTGGGCTCTGTTTTAGCCTTTCGTCTGCCAATGTCTGCATGGGAATCCCTTCAGCCTGTCAACACCTCACTTTAATTAGCTGAAGAAATTTCTCAAAGTGTTCCTTCTCTCTTGGAGCTGCTTTCTGCAAGCATTTGTAGCTCCAAAAAAAAAAAATATAAATGGAATCAGGAGTGACAAAAGTCAGGTCATCAATGGACCATGGCTGAGGTGCTGTCACTCATCTTCCGCTATTGGCCAATGATGTAAATTGTCAGAAAGGACTTGATCCAACGTCCCTTCTACTCCTGTGGGCAGTGTTTACGCATGTGACCAACTTCACCCTTGCATGGAGGAAGATCTGAGCTAATCTAACAGTACGCTAAGTGCCACAAACCCAAACTTTTTCAGAGCAGGAATGTTTTCCATAGTAAAATAGAAACAAAATAGTACAAGATGAGTCGCTTTTTTAAGATGTGTGAAAGTTCTGTGACACCTACTTCAAACAAAACTAGAAGTGTCCATCAGCCCCTTACTCTTTTGTTTGCTTTGTATCTTCACCTCCATTGGTGTCTGTAGGTAATAAATCATAAAGTAGAAATGTGGACTGAATTCGGAGAAATTCATTCAGGCTAAACTCTTATAATTGGCAAAAGAAAATCTGTTTGAGTAGTCTTGTCTCATATTTTTTTTCCCCCTAAAAAGGAAAAATACTAAAAAATCATATTCCTGCAGCATTCAGCTATTTGCTTCTCTCAGTTTCAATAATCAGAACATTATCCACTGATCTGGTTTAAAAGCAGAAGAATAAAACCATGCCTACTAACAGGCCTTGTGGTGGGCTTGAGAAGAAAGGGTTTGTTTTCAGCCTTTGGTTTCATAGTGGAATTTTCTGGTTTTCGTTAACTTACCTTGTCTTTTCTCCTGCTGTGCATTGTCTTTAACATTCATTTATGAAATATGACTTTTATATTTTCAGATCTAATTGATGGATAAATTAAAGAAGAAAAGTAGAAAATGAACTATATTAGGAATTAAAAGTTTCAGTAAATTAAGGTCATGAATTGCTAGCAAAAGAGGCAGATGTTATATTTTTTTGTTGCAGTATTATGAAATTTTCTTTTTACTTTGAAGCAAACTCGTACTTTGATGTAAAATGGGCTAGCTCAACCATTTTTCATAGTGTATAGAGAAACTGTCTGTGGTCGTTATGAACTCCAAATCATCAAATGAATTTTCAAGACTAGATGGTAATTGTGACTACTATTGTAAAATTAATCAGTGGTAGTGACATATGACATGTTTTTCAAGTCCTAGTATTCAATTCTGATGACAGGAAAAGTGTAATAATAATTTCCTCCCTATTTCACAATGATTTTCTGAAAACCAGTTAGTGCCTGTAGGATGTTTTGATTAGCTAAAATGCTGTATGAGTGTCCATCTGACCTTGATGTAATATTCTTAGCTGTTCTTAATGCATTTCTTAATAGCATAATTCTTAAACTTTTTTTACCTCCTTCAAACTCTGATCTCTTTAGCTATGATATGGTCTAGCAGCTGGTATCTTACACAAGGCTGTGCCTTGCATGAATTGAAAGTGAAATTTATAATACAGACAAGATGATGAATCTTCCCCTTCTCTGAACTTTACACACTCAGATGATGCTATTGTTTGTTTTCAGTGATGAAAATTATCAAACTGTTGTTCTGAATTTTAGCTTTCTGCTGCTAATAGTTTACAGCAACAGACTAAAATAATGTTAAATTATATACCAAGGGTGTCTGTCGCATGGCCTTCAAAATTGGTGGCCTGTAGGACTTTTGGTAAAGAGGTAAGTCATGAGGTCATATTTCCAGGTTTACCTGACAAATTTTCTATCATAAGAATAAAGAAGGTAATCACAAGAAGTCCCAGCCACCAGTGTATTCACTAAGAAGTGCTAGATTTATCACAAAACAAAAGCAATGATACATACAAAATATAGTATCACACTGGTATAACTTTTTAAGCATGGACCAATATTTTTTCCATCTCTTGTAGGTCTTTTAATCCATACCTTTATCATCTCAAGGTTATACTTCAAATGCATTCTGGTTAGTACTGTCCATAAGGGAGCCAAAGAAATGTCAACTGTTTCAACATGTAGACACTGATCCCCTAAGGAATGGTCTTAGCACACTACCCTAGTGCATCACACTGTTTTCTGCTGCTTTTTTCAAAATAGATCAAATAGTATCTCAGATCCACTTATCTGAAAAACTAATTTCTGTCTTACCATGAATAAGATCAACAGAGCTGCCGTGGTTTATCCTGCTAATATAAGGTTATTCACCCTTGGGGTCTGAAAACGTTTTTCTGATGATGATCCTTAAATGTAGAACTTAACCTTCTCCTTCAAGTCCTCCTTGCTCCAGTTTTATATGCACAAGTGAAGGAAAGAGAAAGAAAGAATACGCTCTCTCTCTGTCTTAGAAGGATTTCTTTGCACATTGATGAATAAAGCTGAAGAAAACTGGTATGCAAAATATGAACACAGGATCTTAATAGGAAAAAAATGAATTACTAGTCCTTTATGGTGATAATTCTTTTAAAAATGTATAGACTGGTGTTTTAGTCATATTCTACTTATGGGTAGATGCCATAAGACCTCTAGAATTCGTTATGTTCTATTTTTCCTTTATTTATATTATTGGACAGTATTTTCTAAATTTTGAAGTGTCTCAGCTTTTTGGCCCTGAATGCTGCAATGTTAGATACTGGCTTGTATTTGGAAAGAATGCCTTACAACAGAAATTTGAAAGTGCGTGATCTTCCAGGGCTGCACTACTTGTTTTTTTTAAGCTTGAGATCTTGTCTTGTTACATGGTGCTGCAGAAACTGAGCAAGTTAAGCAGTAACACCCAAATATTGCAGCAGTTCAAAAGAGTCATCACCAAAAACACTATCAAAATTATTTCGAGGATCTCTATGACTCAGTTTAACATGAAAGGCTTTGATTTATGCTGTGTAAAACCCCAGATTTTATGGTTTATGTCAGGACAATGTCTGAAACACATGGCATCTCTCTCTTTCTGACTATGGGAGTAAATTCTCAAAAAATAGCCTTCCCTTCTCATTACCAGCTAATGATGTACATTTCTGATCTGTTTGAGTTTCTCCATTCAACCGTGTTCTTCCTGACTTATGGGAAAGATGTGTTTGTTCAGCCTTACTGTTCAGTCAATTCAGTAATGAGTATCCACTCTTACTGGCTGACACGAAACACAGAAGAAACTGTTCCGTTTTAATGTATAGCCTTCATAAGGTCAGCATAGAAGCACATATGCAAGTCCCACTACAATAATCAGACCTTATGGGCAAGTTGGAAAAGATTGTTTGCTTTTATACTGCAAATTTTGACTTTTCCACCCAGGTCCTTAAACTCCACGATTTTGAGAAAAAATATGTGTATTTAAGAATTTGTCTCACAAGTATTATTTTGAGAAATTTTGTCTAATATAGACATTTCCTACAAAAGTTATTTTAGTTAAAAAAACTCAAAAAGGAAAGCATTTGATAAGGGCAACTTCCACATTTATACAAATGCATAATGCAAGAGTTATCCTGACATACACAGGGGAGCTCATAAAGAAAGATGTTCTCAGAAACTTAGTTACTCCTTTTCAAAGTACATTATTAGAAAAATAAATAGGTGCCAAAAAGATAAACGTATTCAATTACTTCCAGCAAGGCACTCCTTTCCACTGTGTTATCCTGGAGACTGACTCAAATAGTTGCTCAAAAAGAATGCACTGGAGTCTACAAGTTAAATTGAGTCATTAAATTAAAGAACTAAGGACCTGGTTCTCCTTTACACAAAAGTGTCTTTATGCCACTCCAGCAGTACAGAAGGGCTGTCAAACAAGTAATGCAATTAATGCCTGACTGGATGCCCACTGGCACCGAATGGAGCAGTGAAATAAAAACTAATCCCAAAATTCTTCCAAAGATTTTTTAGAATGAAAAGTACAATAACTGCCGTCAAAATCACTAGCTACTAAAGAATAGAAACAAATCCACTGATTATTTTTTTTTAATTTTTACAACAGAAGACTTCAGAAAGTGGCTGAAGCTGTGAATATAACACAGTAGAAGAGTGCAAAGACTTCTATGGGTTTGGTCTAGAAATAGTTTTGTCTTTTGGCAAAGTTGCAACAGGAAAACAAGTATTTTTGATAGAAATGCTGACATAACTTTACTAATAGCACCTCTAACAGAGATTGTTACAATGTGTATTTACTCAGGTACAGCATTAAATAAGAGATGTGAACTCACCATAGCAACCCCTGCATCACATTGCAGATATGCTGCTTCTAAGATACGGCAAATGTTTCTGAAGAAATACACATGAATATTAGGTAAACATCTATCAATTTCAAATTGCGTTTCAAAAATACTTTGCCATACGGTATAACAAAAAGCAGCATAACTTGATGCTATGTAAATTATTAATTTATTACTGGACGTTATTTTCATTGTCTCCTGATTATTGCCTCAAAACGTAAGTTTAGATAACTCCTCAACTCATTCTGGCAAAAATAGTGACAAACACATTACTGAGCTCCTCCAAAATGTCATTGTGAATCCTTATACTCCCTACTAATCCAAGAGAGTTACCTGTCCTTTTTGGGCCCCTCCTGCTGACAGCCTGAGATCTTGCAAAAATACTACTGTTCACTATAATATATTCAGTAGAATTATGTGAATACAGTTAGAGGTGGAAGTAGGTTTTCCTCTGAAAAATCTTATAACCCGCTTTTAAATGTATGTCTGTTTCTTCTTCATTATCCCTCTGTTCTTAGTTTTCGTCTTGAATTTTGTCAGCTAACGTGTGTCCCCTCAATTCATCTTCATTCAGGATGGCTTTCCTTCTTTTGTGTGAAAAATGTTATTGTATTTACAAAGTTACTGCTTGTTTCTTTATTTAAGCATTTTCATCCTTTCAGTCCTTCTACCATGATTCATACAAGCATTTTCTGTTTTGAATTTAATTTTAGCATTTTTTCTTTGGAGGCCTGATCCTTAATATATCCAGTATTACTTATATCTTAATAAAAAGCTTTTGGGTTGATGTACCATTGACTCCAACTGGATCAAGATATACCATTGACTCCAACTTGATCAAAATCCTTGGCAGGTTGCCTGTTCATATGCATCAACTTTGAACCACTTATACAGTGTCTAAGGAAAATTTCTGGTGATATTCAGTGGGTTGCTTATGCCTCCTGCAATCAAGCTTTTGCTGGTGGATCTTTCATATACTTTACCCAAAAATTAATGGCAGAATTTACTCCTGGAAGTAAGTGATCACATCTGATTTGGTCTTCTCTTAGTATTAAACAACTGTATGGCCTCTTCACACGTCCCACTTGTAGAGGGGGAGCATCTATTTTATCACATTGCCAAGAAGACTGATAAAGAAGACAAGCAGTATTCTGTTTTGCCACATAAAGTTGTCTCTGTAGGTTCTTTCATCACTGCTGACCAACTTTCTTGGGAGACACATGCTACAGTCTTTAATCTGTTGGTTATGTATTGTAGCTTGAGCACAGGAGCATCACGTGAGCAACTCAGGAAGTGTGCACAGCTTCAGGGCTAGAAGCTTCCCTCCTCTCTGTATTTATTCCATTAGGACCACCTGGAAGAGATGGAGACAAGGCTGCTAGTTCTACTGAATTACTAGTATGCAATATGATGGTCTTTTCTTGCTCCTTCTCCCAAGTCTACTTTAGCCTACTCGGACTGAGCAACTACCTTATTTGTCAGTGAACTGGATATTTAAAGATCTCCACTGTTTTCTGAAGAAAGGAAGAGATTACACTGGGTGTTGTTCAAAATAGCAGCTTGCTTGGATGCAAACTGATATATACATTTGTGATTGCCTAGAGCCTGTATACCAAGATGAACCATAATGCACCTGGATGCTCACTGCCTATGGAAACAGTGGGGCCTTACACCTACAGATTTCTTACACAGAATATCACAAAAATAACAAAACAGTACCATTATGTGATCTGCCTGTTAACCTCTGAAGTGTTATCTAGATTGATTATCAATAGCAATTACTTTCTGCCCTTCACAGCAGAAAGCTCTGCACTTTGCAGAAAACATAAGCAACGCTTGGTAGTTCTCTTTTACCTCAACAATGCATCTCCCGCAACATCAATGTCAGGCCAACAGAGGTGTGCTTCCCTTAAGAAGACTTTGCCACCCTCTAATGCTTATCTGTTTTTATGAGAGAACAAACACCATGTCTTGGGCTAGTCCAATAGACCTGTGTCCACAACGATGTTAAAATAACATAATTTAATCTTGCTATTTTTCTAAAATAATAACAAACATTATTTTTAATTTTAGGGGAACTGTAGGGGCTTACCTACCACTTTAATTTGCATTTCAATAATCTTTCAAGCCTTCCTAATTTCAGCAGAATAAACCACATGAAGAATGCAGCCACCTGAGCAAAACAATAGATGAAATCCGTGTTCTTGGGACTAATAAGGAGAGAAAAGAAGATGTTACTGCAAAATATTCAGGTATCTTCAATATATGAAATTTCTCTGAAATGTTGAGATCCAGCAGAGCAGGAGAGATTATAAAATCCAACAGTTATTGTTTGGATGTGTTCTAGACTGATATCCTTCCATTTAATATTCTGAATTATGTGTTAGAAATATGGCATGAAGAGCCAAAAATCCCAAGCTCTATGAAAACAAATGAATATGCTAAAATGTCAACTGAGAATTATGAAAATGCCTGAGTTTTTGCCAGAAAAGAAATGTGAAATCAAGCAACTATTATAGTGCTCAGAAACAGCTCCAATGGTATACATCTATATAAAGAAATATCAAGAGAATTAATACAGTTATTAAAATGAAAAGATTCTACCTTCTATAATAATTATTAGAACGAGTCCTAGTAAGTAATATGACCTAATTTTTGTATTGTCTTCAGAATATATGGATGTCCTTTAAGGAAATCAGAACTTTCCTAAAAAGAGAAGACATGAAAAGATTTGTTCGGAACTGTCTCAGACAAATTGTTCTCTAGGGTTCTGGTTTGCCAGAGATGAAGTGGAGTGAATTAGCCACAGTAAAACTAGCAGTACGTCCCTGGTTACACTGCCTTTACAGTGAAATTTTACAGAGAAATACATGCCAACAGACACAGATCAAGGTTAAAATGGTAAAGTCATCAAATTGCTGAAATTTCTGTCTTTGCATGTACGTTGTCTTTCATGCTCAAACAATGCAGTTTCTCCTTTGGTATGCAAAAAGTGATGTTCTTTCAACTCCGAAAACTCACAGACTTGTGTGAATTTTCAGACCTACACGACTGAATTTGGAGAACAAAAAACCATAATGTCAAGAAATACAGCTTTGATAACTTCTGCATGGCTGAAACTTATTTTCACCTTGCTGAAGGGGGATGCCAACGTACCAAAGCCCTGACCAGACTCCAACACTTCCTTTCTCTTTTCCTTCTCTCCTCAGACTTGTCCCACCTGCTGTTGTGGTAGTAATCCTGCTCACTTTGTGGCTTTAACAGGACCCAAACTGTTATCACTCATCTTTTGATAAATATGTACTACACAGCCTGCATTTAATACCAAAAACCAGAGGGAAATATGCCAAAGCAGTATGAAATAGGTGCAGTTCAGTGAAATGTTATTCTTTAAGTGCACAAACATCCCTGTTGTAGTGTTCTTTCTTGTTTTTTGACCTGCAAAGAGCGATGTCCATTCTGCTGCACTCTTTCAGGCCACAAGTGACTTTTCCTTTCCTGTGTTTATGTGTTAGAGCGGCTCTGTCAACTAACAGGATTTGGGTATAAGTCTTTCAAAGGGTGTTCTTATGCTATAAACACAATATACCTCCCCAAACTTATGATCACATGAATGTATTCAGTGTTGTTTATCACTTTCGTTCACTAAAGATCTAAACTTGCTTGATTAATGATATGCATCCATGATATTTGAGAAGTTGTGGCACCCTGGTGAAATTCCTGCTGACTGGAAAAGGGAAACGTAACCCCCACTTTTAAAAAGGGAAATAAAGAAGACCTGGGAAACTACAGGCCGGTCAGTCTCACCTCTGTGCCTGGTGAGATCATGGAGCAAATCCTCCTGGAATCTATGCTAAGGCACATGGAAAACAAGCAGGTAGTTGGTGACAACCAACACGGCTTTACCAAAGGAAAATCGTGCCTGATGAATTTGGTGGCCTTCTACGACAGGGACACAGCACTGGTGAACAGAGGAAGAGCAACTGACATCATCTACTTGGATTTGTGCAAAGCCTTTGACACAGTCCCACATGACATCCTTGTCTCTAAGTTGGAGAGACATAGATTTGATGAAAGGACCACTCAGTAGATAAGGAATTGGTTAGACAGTTGTACTCAAAGGAGTGTTGTCAATGGCTCTCCATCCAACTGGAGACTGGTGACTGGTGTTCTTCAGGGGTCAGTATTGGGACCACTGCTGTTTAATATCTTTGTTGGTGACATGAACAGTGGGATGGAGTGCACCCTCAGCAAGTTTGCCGATGACACCAAGTGGTGTGGTGGACACGCTGGAGGGAAGGGATGCCATCCAGAGGGACTGTGACAGGCTGGAGAGGTGGGCCAATGCAAACCTCATGAAATTTAACAAGGCCAAGTGCAAGGTCCTGCACGTGGGTCGAGGCAATCCCAAGCACAAATACAGGCTGGGCGGAGAATGGATAGAGAGCAGCCCTGAGGAGAAGGGCTTGGGGGTGTTGATGGATGAGAAGCTCAACATGAGCCGGCAGAGTGAGCTTGCAGCCCAAGAAGCCAACCGTGTCCTTAGCTGCATCAAAAGAAACGTGACTAGCCAGCCAAAGGAAGTGACTCTCCGCCTCTACTCTGCTCTTGTGAGACCCCAGCTGAAGTACTGCATCCAAATCTGGGGCCCCCAACATGAAAAAGACATGGACCTGTTGGAGTGGGTCCAGAGGAGAGCCACAAAGATGGTCAGAGGGCTGGAACACCTGCTGTATGAGGACAGGCTGAGAGAGTTGGTGTTGTTCAGCCTGGAGAAGAGATGGCTCCGAGGAGAACTAATAGGAGCTTTCCAGTACCGGAAGGGGGCCTGCAGGAGGGATGGGGAAACACTATCAGGGAGCATAGAGACAGGACAAGGGGTAATGGTTATAAGCTGGAAGATTCAGATTAGATACTAGGAAGAAATTTTTCACTGTGAGGTGGTTAGACACTGGAACAGGTTGCCCAGGGAAGTTGTGGATGCCCCATCCCTGGAGGTGTTCAAGGCCAGGCTGGATGAGGCTTTGAGCAACCTGGGCTAGTGGAGGGTGTCCCTGCCCATGACAGGGGGTTTGTAACTAGATGATCTCTAACGTCCCTTCCAACCCAAACCATTCTATGATTCTGTACCTTACAGGTCTTCTTCAGCCTTAAACTGGTCAATCTAGGGGTGTGTCATATTTTTCTTATAGGTGTTCATAGGAATTTTTCTGAACCAATTTTATATTTAGAATGCCTGTGGAAATCTAAGCTAGTGGGAGGTGGAGTACAAAAGATCAATTAGCACAGACCAGAGCAATATCATGTGCACCATTTCTGCATTCATCATTCAGGATAAGTGAGGTTTTGCATATTTTGTAGCAGAAATTGTCAGTAGCTTTTAGAATAAAAATAAATACATGTTGATCATTCCTACTACTTTTGTAATCTTTATGTTATGCTTTGATTTCGCATGCTTTAAACTGCACTATTTCTTCTAGAAGTTACATTAAGGAGTTTTGTTTCTTTTGCTTTATATGATTTGGTTGCATTTATGGCTGACTTACTATATCAACAACTTTCAACTATTTTTATTTTATGGACTTCTAACAAATTTTGAATGACAAAGGATTCTCTGCAGTTAATGTTTTCCTACTGACAAAAGCCTTGTTTTTCTTAGGTACCTCTCCTGGGTTCTCAGAAATTGCCAACTCCAGTCAAGCTAAAAGGTTAAAACTCCTGCTGTATTCTGTAAAGTCTGTGCTGCCATGCTGGAGTTTCCAAATTCTTCCTTTTTGCTAAGCAGTGAACAATTTAGTTCCTTGGCATGCTCCCTTCATCAGTCCTGAGAATTAATGCTATTCCAAAATTAGATGGTTCAAGAAGGTCTTCTCTCTGTGGTACAGAAATGCAAAAACCTCAAATATATTATGAACATTTTTCGTAGCAGAGGCAGAGATTCAGTTAAAGCCTCAAAGTATTTTAATAAGCCCTAAAACCTTGTAATCAATTATCATGTCTCCATTTCATCTGAAGGAAGTGGATTTTTTTCTTATGAACTAATGTGTTTCTTCACTGAAGATATTTAAAAATCTGGTGTAGAAATCTACTGACAAAGTGCATCCACCTCAGATGTAAATTATTTTTCTTACAGCACATTTCCCCACTGGTTTTCTATTTCTTTTCTTTCATGAAGAGTTATTTATATTTCGAGTAAGGGATGATGTGGAGACGGTGCCTTTTCCTTTTCCTTTTCCTTTTCCTTTTCCTTTTCCTTTTCCTTTTCCTTTTCCTTTTCCTTTTCCTTTTCCTTTTCCTTTTCCTTTTCCTTTTCCTTTTCCTTTTCCTTCTCCTTCTCCTTCTTCTCAGTTTTGGTACCAGTTGGGCTTGGTTATTGCCTGACTGACTAATCCAACATACATCTACCACAAGTTTGCCAGCTCCAAAAACTGGGAATTGCTGGTTGTGGTCCTCAGATGACTGAAATAATAATATGGCCAAAAGTTATTATAAAACAATAACAATCTAGATTACTTTTCAAGACCTAGGTTTATCCATTTGCTGTAGTTTAAGAGATGGAAGTAGCCTAGCTACCCTGGCTTTCGCTTCCTTTTATTGTCTTGAGACCTCTGTGATTAACTATCACAGGGATATACCTGTAACATCACTTGCCCCTGCTAATGTAAATCTAGGTCCCTAAACCCTCTACAGCCTGTATCGAAATGAGTCAAAGGTCTGCCTATGTGGCTCTTCAAACAAGCATGACCGAAGGATGTCATTTTCTGTAACCAGTGACAGCCAGGGGTGGGATGTGGCCAGTGTCACATTCAGCTGTCTTTGAGTCCCTGGCTTCAACAGACAAGTTTCTATTTATAACAGGATTTATTGAAAATGGTCTTTGGCACTCGTACAGACCAGAGCTTGGACTTTGGTCTCTGGATCTGAGGGGGAGAGCCCTGTCAGTCTCGCACCCTCCGCCTCTTCCTCGCACAAAACAGCAGCCACATTGGGGGGTCACGGAAACAGCTCATGACATCCTGCTATACGTGCTGCTGTAGATATTCACTGGGTGGATTCATTCGTTAAAAATCAAATCACATCCCCTTGCCTCATCAACCTTGCATCATAAGAATGTATTTCTTCTTTACTTTTCCTCCACCTGCCTTACTCTGGGTGGAAATTATCTGTTCCACGTATTTCAACCTGACGTTATAAATCATTGTTTTATAGTGCTTAATGTTTTATTTTTCTTAAAACCCATCAGCTTTGTAAAAATTAAATGTCAGCATTTACATGGCTCAGAGAAGTACCACAAATCTGTTGCCACGTCAGATTTCTGGGCAGTGTGATACATTTTTTGCTGTTTCTATGTTTTTGTGGGATGCTTTCATTTACAATATCTGAAAAATAATGTTTCTTTCTCTTTTGGGGTGAACATTTCTGTTTGACAACACATAGTAATTCCTCATCAACAGTTCTTGAAATAAGGGAGCGTTAAAGATTGTTATAATATTGTTTGGCTTACCACTGAGTATGCACCCATATCAGCCAAGGCAATGGGACACCCTGAGTGGTGAACAGATTTAGAAAATGACTAAGCCTCTCTCCCAGACTTATTGGTACAAATGGTCCCTTTTTTAACATTGCACTCCAGAGACAAATCTGTCAATTCACATTTCTTCCCTTATTTCTTTTTCTTTAAATTTTGTTATTTTTGGCTATTTGATTTAAAGGAACAAAGAGATCCAAAAATCCTCAGGTTTTTCTTTTTTTCTTACTGGAAACGCTTTGCATAAGTTCTTTTATTTCCTTTTCCCTGTCATCACAGTAACTTTTCCATAGATTATCATTACAAATACATTTTACAGTGAAGTAATGAGCAACACAACACAAACACATCCATTCTCTTAATTAAATGAGCTACAGCTTTTTGGCTGAAACAAACAATAATATTATTTATAACTCAAATTACATTACATAAACTGTGTTCTCATGTATAAAGAGACTATAAATGGCATGGTAGGGTTCCATATTTGCTTTTTTTCTTTTTCTCCAGTGACTTTCCTGTTGACCTCTCTTTTAATTTACAAATAAAATCACAACTTTCTTGACTGCCAGCACTGAAAATTCACCCCAGGATCTGAGATCAATCTGTGTTCTTTCTGCTTTATGCCAAAATACACTCCAGTTCACCTCCCCAGCAGTGAGGTGGCTCTGCAGGGCTGGCAGGAATGCAAAGCAATAACAGTATTTTTGCCAGTAAAAAGATGAAGTGAAGAAATTCTCTCAGAAGTAGGAAGATACCAATTTTCAAGCCAGCTTTACAGAAAACAGCTATTGTTTGAAACAAATGCTCTCAGCAGAGCTGGGGTGGGACATCTCATTGCTTGATGTTCCTCTGCAGCCTTCCTTTATTTCTCCTCTTTGGTCTTTCCAGCTCAGCTTGTAGGTTAATCAAGCTCATCTGCTTGTGTCTGTGGTCACACAACCTTTTTCCCTGGCAAAAGTGGTGGACTCAAGCGTTTCTGCTCTCTTCTAATTGTTTGCATCCCTACTCTTGTGTTGGTACTGGGGCTGCTCTGTGCGTTGGGTGGACCAGATTTTTGAGGCGGTCCCCAGGCTCATCTCTTTGGAACCATGTCTCAACACAGCTCTGCAAGCAGTTGCAGAGTCAAGTCAAGGATATATGCTCAACCTTCTGATTCTGTATTTGTGGGGCATCAGATGAAATCTAGGGAAGGCAGTTTCCCAGTTTTTTCCTGGTCCCTGTCAAAGGTGAACATTTAGCCAGTTCTTTGCACTTACCTATAAAATCTTCCAAAACGTGTGTTTGCGAAAGTCAATCTTCCATATCATAGTTCACAAATACATCTTTTCAGTGAGAGTCTGATGGATATATAATCCTTTGGAACAAAGCATGAATACTTAGCTCTGGGATGCCTGACTTCCTTTGGGAACTGGGCATGTCCGTGAGGCTCAGGAGCCCACATGCACTCAAGCACAGGGATCTATCTCTCTCCTGCCGTGGAGCCCATGATGGGAGACGGATGTGGAATTTACACAGGGCAGAGAAATGCGGGCAGAGCAGAGAGAGTGCAGCTCCTGACAGCAGACAAAAAAGATGCAAACAGGGACTGCTCTAGTGGTTTTCAGAAGCTGCAATTATTCCTGCTGCCAACCAGGAGGACTGGGGCACTTAATACTCTCTCAGGAGATGCTCTCTTAGGAAAATAGTAACAGACGAGGCCAGGAAAAGACAAGATTGTATCCAAAATTACAAACGAAACCCTCTTCCCAGGCTGCACTGGGTCTCAGCACTCCTGGCAGAACCCACATTCAGCTGCTTAATCCTGTAATTCACTGTCGTTTATTTCTCATTTATTAAAAAGGATAGAGAAAAGGTAATGATGTATAACAAAGACTGCTGCCCCTGGAGCTCTTTCAGCCTGTGGACCACAACGTCCCAAATTCAAACTCCGGGAAATATTTGCCTAAGGTTCTGTTGGTTCTTAGAGAGAACACATAGAAGGCAGGAAAATGACCATGTAAAGTTCATGTGAACTGCTAATGCCTGGATTGCTGGCTTCCCAGTGCTGCCCTGCTCTCCCAGCAGTGGTCCCCTGTGAGCCCGCATGCCACCATCCCCTCTGAGAGCAATGAGCTCGTTGTCCAGTGCTGCAGCAATCCTTCTGGAGAGCCTGATGAGCACCGAAAGCAAAGCTGAACAATTATTTGCACTTTCTAACACGATAGATTTAACAGGAGAAAACACTGAGCCACGGGCGATGAGTGCTGGCATTTACTGTTCCTTCTGCTGACATGTCCCCTTTGAAATGGGATTCTCTGCACTGTCACCTTGAGTTTAAGGAAACAGAAATTTAATGGAACCTGATTTTTGATCTTACATATAATTTGGCTCACTGCATACACACTGACATGTAGAGTAAGAAAAAAGGAAGATAATTACAAGAGCAGATTAAAATAGCTTCCAAACAAACCAGAGATTTATGCAGAATTTCTTCTAGAATAAAAAAAAAGTCGTGTGCTTGCTTTGGCTGGTATGATGCACTTATTTTTTTTTTTTAGTTGCAGTTTTGTAGACTAATTCTGCAAATATGTGGTTGAGACTTTTTAATAATCACAGCAGTTTGAATATGCAGTTGTTTCTGCCTGAAGGCTAAACATCTGCACGTGGTAGAAAATCTATCTGTGACGCTGAACTCCTATAAAGCTCTGTTTACCCACCAGCCACCACCAAAAAGGTAATTCTTTTTTTAGGAGTAAAACCAAATGCATGACAGTAAAAACATTCACAGTTAAGACGTCAACTCTTTTTTCCTATTAATAAAATTTGTTTGTGTATCACTGCATCTGTTGCAGGTTACACAAGATGTGTTGCAAGAACCTGTGATGTCTAATGAATAAAGGACAAAGTCTCAGGTTAGTTTTGAATTGAGGGATTAATGAATTCTGCTTTAACCTATCCCAGGTCTTACTGCTCCAGTTAGTTCAATTGCAAATTATCTCTTTCTATGATTAATGGCAAAAATACTGCCTCTGAGTGCCTTGAGGTTGCAACCCTGTGTGTTAGGTGCTGTACAAGTGTAATCAAAGGACATTTCTTGGGTCAAAGTGCTAAAATTCACGTACTAGTTAACAGACAAATGTCTTTTTGAATTGGATGAACTGTCACATTACATTATCAGAAGCAACCTTCACATTTTATGAGTTGTCAGCCATTTAAATTAGAAGAATCATCCTCAGAATCAAAATTCTGTCCTTAGCTCAATTTTTAATATTCAGACTACACGGACATCCGTTTTGAAATGACACAAGCTAGTTAGGAATTAGAAAGCTTAATCCTGTTCATCAGATTCACCTGAGTAGTCTCACTGGAATTAACTGATGTGCTCATCAGAATAACATAAACATGGTTACTTAATTCTTTCTTAGATTGTGTTAAAGCATTTGGTTAAATCCCCTTTTTCCCTTCAAGGCTACCAAGAAGACAAATTAATCAAGACTCACAAATATCCAGTTATGATCTAGTACAAACCACATACCTTCCCAAGGAGGACGATAAAAACTTTCTTTTAACATGAGGAGCTTATTGCTTTTAATATCAGAGTGAAGACAGAGTAATACTACTGGATTACCATAATTAAATAAGCCAACTTAAAAAAAAAAAACCCAACAACTATGCAGACATATTGCAGCCAGAAGTTAACTGGATTCTGCGTAAGAATTAAATATTTTGCATTCATTACTTGCAATGTACCTTTTTCCTGGGGGAAAATTAGTGTGTGCTCATTTAATTGAATAATGCATAATATTACATACCTGAGAATATGCAGAACAACAGATTAAAGGACACATGGACAAACTAATCATGACACTTTTTGACTTCCTCACTCTTGAGTTGGCAATTAAAACACTATGTTCATCATACAGGTGAAATGCACTTTGGGAAGACAAGGAATATACACTCAATTACTGCTCTTTATTTAATGGATAAATAATCTAGAGGAGATAAGTGTTTTTAATCAGTATAAATACATATTGCATAAAGAAAACCACACCAAACAAATGCTGAGATTTGTGGTGCACTGAAGAACATTTGAAGCAAGGATTGCACCTGCAAGTGTGAACATTGTGACAATCCCTACTAACAATCACATTGTGATGGTTAACAGTTAAAAAAGAGTAGGTAAACTCCTATTTTCTATATTCAATTCTAAATTTTATTTATGTCTATTAAATTCCAAAAAGTCCTATATTCTGTTGCTTCAGTAAGAGACTGGCATGTTAATACATAAGATGTTAACCTGTCCCATGGACAAAGCTGGACTATTGCTCCAGCAGTGCAATGGGAGGGGACCACATCTGAAGAGTTGTCCTATGTGGCTTCTGCTTGAGCTTCGCAGTTGGCTCAGTAAACATGGGGTGGGGAAAAACATCGTTCATTTTGACCAAATAACCAATAGCTGTGGTTAGAAAAAGATTAATTGAATTAAGGTTACACTTGCAACCTTTGGCATTTTCTGCCTCTTGATTTCTTAATTGGGTAAATAGCTATTACACTTTGCTCATTTGGCTAAGTAGTGTTTCCAGGTTTATTTTTGTGTTTATTTCTTTCTTTAAAATACAAAATAACTGAAAAATAATTCAATAGAAAGAGTTGTACTCTTTTAGCACTTCAAAATTAATTTATTTTTGGGAAAGCATAGCTTCCTTACTCTCAGTCCATATAAAAATCTATCAGTTTCTTTTGCTCAAACTTTCCAGGACATTTCACCTTCAGTCAGAGCCCAAATGGAAATTTTTAGAAAAAGTAAAAATTTTTGAGGTTACTGATGTGTGGTAATACAGCAGAAGTAGATAAGAAGTAGATAAGAAATCATTGTTCTGAGTCAATATGTTCCAACAGCTACGTCATCTTCAGGAGTCTCTTAGCTCCCTCTTCTTTGCTTCCTCAGTCCTTTCTTCCAACCCAGTTGTGTTTTTCCTCTCTAAAAATATATGTTAGCTACAGGACAAGTGAGAGGGTAGCATGACTTAGTGGGCAAAGGAAGAGAGATGGGTAGACACAGTAAGAAAAAATATGCCATAAGAAAATGGTGGAGCAGATTGTGGAAGAGAGTCAGTCTGTACGTTGTAAGTTGAGGCTGATACTGGCATGAGACAAAAATAGAGCATTTAATGTATGCCTGTGGCAATTATCAATATTAATATGACTATGTAATGGCTGTTAGAAGCATAAAACTAGGAGAATAAAAATTGATCACAGAATTTATACAAACTATTATGATAATTTAAATCCTTATTATCAGTGTTTACTTATGTCTTAGGGTAGAATAATGAACCTTTAATTGCAGGCAAGAAATTTTATGTCAGAATAAATCAGAATTTGGGCAAAGTGATACCATTTATCCAACAATGCAGTTGATTTTGGCTCTTTTTCAACATTCTTTATATTAAGTTTTAATGCAAAGCATCTGAAGCACACTGTTAATAAAGCTGTTAGATACAAACCATGTATGACAAAATGTTCCCCATCCTCTCTCCTTTTTGTCCTTATGACCCACACAGACCTTATTTTTACAGTACATATTCACTTTTTGATCTCTAAACTAAGGGGAACAATGAGCCAAACAAAATAAAACACACGTGTTACGAGCACAGTTTATTTCTGAAGCTGGAAGGGTGAAATGTGGAATGACTTCTTGTTCCAGGAATGTTTTGTTAAACATTCATAAATATTGTTTTCTGAAGGAATTATACAGATTAAATGGTCTGGAACAATATAATTTCAAAGGACTGATGACTGTATTTTAAAAGCAGGAGATCTTAATCTTAGTCTAGAATAGAGTAAGAAGTATCTGTATTAATTTACTCTAGTTTCAATGTGTATTAAACAAGATGTGATCTGTCCTGAACTTGAAACTCATTTAAGAAGTAATATAAAATGCTATGAAAGGACAAACGTGCTAATAGGATAGCAAAAAACCCACCCATGTCAACGCTCAGACTCCTGAATATCTCAGGCAGCCCTCGCCAAAGGTCCTTAGCCCTCAAACTCCCCCTCATATATTACCAGAAGACTGGGTCAAGCACCTAAAGTAGCCTGAGCTGGAGGCTTGAGAAGGTTTTTACCATTTAAAGGGAGATTTTGTGGCCTTTGCAATGCACTGGCATGTTCAGGGGAGATGTGCTAGCCAGTGGGCCAGATGCTGCTGGGTGGACCCTGGTGTAGGGAGGTGTTAAAATTTCTACCATAATTACTAGTACTTGCTTGACCTAGAAGGTGGAAAACCATAAGATAAATGACAAGGTTTTTGGTGTTCCAAGTCAAGGGAGGGCAATTATAGTGACCTCCCAGAAAATATCTTCCTAAAGAGGATGAAGTAGTTCTAACTCTCTGTATGAACATGGGAAATAAATCAGAGGAAAATTAGACAATGTTATCTAAAAAAGCTCTCAGATTCTTGTGGCCAACACATTATAATGGCCAAAAGCCCAAACTCAACAACCTAGCCCCCACCCCAACCCTCTAAAAGTTATGCAGACTTTGCAAACAAATTGCAAATGCTCAAGTAAGAGCTGAGTACCAAAGACACAAACAGGATATGCCTCCTTTTCTCATCTGCCTCAGCTACTTATCTTGCCATTTACAATGCCTTATTACACACACACATATATATATATTTTAAATTAGACTTTGAAAACAGGCAGAAACTCTGAAGGAAATCATGGAATAAAATCAAGACTGTAACATTCCTGTTTCAGGTTAAACAAAGATTCACTCTATCACCAGCTTACTGGCACTGGCAGGAACTGGAGGTGATTGGAAAAAGAATCAGAATGAACTGCAGGAAGTTTAGAACATTATCAGAGCACTATCCTTCTTCAAATATATATATATACACATAAACACATATACAAATATTATTCTAAAATTTCAAATGCTAATAGTAGTATCATTCTAGTATGTATTTTAACTGTTGATAAAGTAACTGCAATTCAAACAGAGTATTGCAAAGTCTAATTAAGAAGTACATTTCAGTTTAGTTACATTTAGGGTAAATGCGGTACTAAACATTTCGAGTTATAGGCATTTTTTTTCAAAGGAAAATGGAGTCTCCACAGGACTTCATGATTAAAAGTGAAATTATTTTTCATGCTTTGCATATAATTGGGATAGTTAATTGCTGGACTCATCATAAATAGATTTTTTTCTAGGAAAGGACTTGGTGAACCATGTTTTACCTAAGCTACATTATTTTGTGTATGTTTAATATTAATTTCTAGTGAAAAAGTGGCAAGATTAAGAGAGAATTTTATTTCTCACAACCTGTTTCACAGTTAAGCCTCTATGAAACTAAGGTGATTAAATGAGCGGAACTATCTTGCACTTTCATATAATCCACTTACTGTTGATATTTCCTGAGTTCATGCAGCCTTATATTATTATCTCTCTTTAAAGATGATTTTCTGATTAATACTGAAATACATATACCTACCTACACACACAGGCCTCCCTTAACAGCAGTTTAAGGCTGTGAGCACAAGCACTCAAACAATATAGAAATGCAATAATCAACACTGCCAGTGAATTCTCAGCTCATGTCCCTTGGCCACCTGAAACCAGGGCACCCTTTTACAAGCATGCACAAAATTTGATGATCTTTCCCTCCTCTCTGTTGCTGTGTCCACTAAGATTTTTTCATAAGTTTTTCTTTGGCCAGCTCTGGAAGGTAGTTCCTCCACCTCAAGAAGCCCAATGACAAAGCTCAAGATTTTATTAAAAACCTAAATAGATTTAACAGGTCATATTTTTTTCTTAATATTGATCATTCATTAACAATTGAAGCATGAAAATTATGTGTAGGTATACAAAATATTTGCCTTATTTTGTTATCCATCATGGAAAAATACAGCCTAAATAAAACCAGACAAGGTTGTAAGGCACTTGCATCACAGATCACTTGTGGGAAGTGTTGGACAGCCTGATGTTAGTGGGGGCTGACTGACCAGTTCTGCGATGAACTGCAATCCATAAAGAATATAAGAAAATAGAGAGCCCAAATTCATTATTGTTTTTGTACGCTTTTTTTTTTTTTTTTTTCCAAAATTCAGTTTTTGACAGCGTGGTTTATCCATGTTCTTTCCTGTCATGGGCAGCTCTAGAAATACAACTCAAAGGATAAAGCACAGGAGAAGAAAATGCTAGATGTAACCACTGCAGTGACATTTTATCTGTTTTCACTTCAGGAGAGCAGCCTACGATTCTTATGCATGTTGTAGTCCTTCTCTGAGCCCACAGACAAACCAGTGTTTGATCCAGTATGACTAGAAAATGCCGTATGAGACAGGCTGAAGCTAATCACATGTTGAGGTCCAGTTTGGTGAACATTTTGAGCCTAATATACCCTGAGAATTACAATATTTATTTAGAAAAATTCAGAAGCAAAATATTGCAACTTTTTATTTTGAAACAATTACTTTCAAAATTGACGAAAGTGTTACAGCAATGTCAAGGAAAGGCTAAGTAACCTCAAATGAAATGATACAACACAATTTAATCATCTGGTTTGGCTGAATTGCCACAGACTAAACGGGGCCACTATGAGGAAAGCACTATCATGCCAAAGTCTCCACCAACCAGGTAAGGAAAAAATGAATCTGTCTAGTGACATTTTAACGCTGTTTCTAGTCATGCTTTCTCTGAGTTGAGCTTGGTACAACCCTTCATTGCAATTGATCTGCCTTGGCTTGCTAAAGAACAAAAAGGCAAACAGATGCAGAAGTAAAGGACATGACCTCATGGACTTGAATACCTGCCCTACCTTGTTACTGTCATTAACTCACAGTTGCTGATCAAAGGGATCATAAAAGTTTTGTTACAATTAACGACTGATTGATACTGAATTTTAAAATCCAGAGACATGCCTGTTAGCGATAGTTATCTTCACCATTGTAATTCAGACTTTATTTTATTGTGAAATATGAGAAGAACTATTTCACTTGCCAATGTTGAAATAAAGACATTCAGAGTGGGAAGAAATTAAAATGCTTAAAATATAGTTAAATTATAATTATTCCTAGCTATTGCAGTTAAAGAAACCTTCAGGATTTTGGAGCTGAAAAAGCTCATTCAGACACCGAGTCTGAAAAAAATTAAACATTCAGTTTATATGTGGAGTTTAGATTTTACTTTGCAGTTCAAAAATATATATTTGGGAAAACATGTAAACACATACTTGATTAACACTTTCTCAGATCAGGGGCATGATACTGTACAAATAATAACAACTTCAAAAATATGTTAAAATAGCATTAAGAATGTACTCTGTAAGTAAAGGGAATTAGAAGCTGACATCAAAGGAACTGAGGATATTTGAAGGAAGTACCAATTTCTCATTATACTAAGGTGTTACATCACAAGTTTCATAAGAAAAAGAAAAGTTACCTAAAACCTGACCCTATAAGCGCAAACTTTTGCCCAAGGTAGATTTATTTCACTGTAGAGCTATTCAGACTCTTAAATGTTTGCAATGTATTTGGCGAAGCTTGTTTATTTGAAGTTTATGAGTGTTCTATAACTTACTGTTTGTTGTTTAAAAATTATTTTCTCGCCATTTTTTTAAGATCCCATTTTATCTGTGATTTTTTTGAAAAACTGCATTTTGTTGACAACTGAAATTGCAGACAAAAATATGAATTGCAATCACTTCAAAGAGATTTCAATTAAGGATAGCCAGATTTCTAATATTGATTACAGAGTTGAAACTTATAAAGTGTTTCCGCATAAACCATTTTTTTTTCTTTAGAAACAAAATTATTTCTGTATTCCTTACCACAAAATGTGTCCAAAATTTTCTGCATATGGCTGTTGCTACACATAAATCATAGATTCATAGAACGGTTTGTGTTGGAAGTGACCTTTAAAAGACTTTACACTTTAGCCACCAGATCTTGCAAAAGGAAAGTAAACAGGGAGAAAATGCAAGCTATCAACTTCACAGCAGATAAGGCATCATAGGCAGCATTTCAGCACCCAATATTGTAAACTGCCAGAAGAATACAAATATGAAGGCCCTGTGAAAACCGAGATGGAGACCTGGTGACATAGTTCTTTGGGGAACTGGTGGCTGTGACTTAACTGCTGCAAAATGTTGCTGTGTGTTATAAAGCCACTTCTTTCAATATTATATAAGAGAGGAATTTACTTCTCTTAGCACCTGTATAAAAGATTCATACTTTCAGGTCTGGAAGTGCCAGATACCAGATATTTTCTGCTGAAAAAATGTTAGGTGTGTTGTTCTTTTAAATCTCCCCCCATCTTCACTATCATATACATGGATGACCATTAGTTTTCTTTTATCTTTTGGACTCCTGTACCTTCATGTAAGGAGTGGGGGCATAACGATGCCAACAGGAAAAGTAAGAAGGAGCTTTAGCACTTGGAGATACATATGGACATTGAGGGGTTATGTATGTTGCTTGCATTTTAAGTACTTGAAATTACTTAATGTCTTATCTAGATCCTGCTTTGTAACCAGTTAGGGTTTAAGAGATAAGTATGGTCATAATAATTGTTAAACCCCATCATTTTTCCTTAATTTCTGTTCATTTCAAGGTTAATCAAAATTTATTGACGTATCAAGCAATAAAACAGGGTTCACTTACTTCTTGGAAAAACTGAAGACCTTAGAGAGTAAAATAGAAAAGTAAATACCCAGCAACTCTTTCATTCAAATTCCATTGTCATGAATCATCTCTCTCTCTCTCTGTATACATAAATGTGTATGTATGTATGTATAGAGGGAGAGAGCAACTGAAAATGCCTGTTATTCATTGACTTTCAATTTGGCAGCACCTCAGAGTCATGAGGTAGAAAGAGTAAAATATGATTTTAAAGCTTCATGCCCCATCTCTTTTAAAATTGTGTCAACTATTTCAGATTTTCTGTTTGTGTTCCTCAAAAAGTAACTCGCTTTTTGG
Source organism: Pterocles orientalis (assembly GCA_011057875.1). Lineage (NCBI taxonomy): Eukaryota > Metazoa > Chordata > Aves > Pterocliformes > Pteroclidae > Pterocles > Pterocles orientalis. Next base: position 306,681 of record WKFP01013990.1, on the reverse strand, counting down.
TGAAGTTGTCTTTCATTATGCTCATAATTTCTTTAGCTAGTTAAATACACTAGCTTTTGTGGGTCAAGTAAATTCTTAAACTTCCAGAATCTGCAATGGGCCTATTTTTAGAAAATCTGTATAACCTGATGGAGAAGATAATAATTCAGTAAGTATGTTTAGCCCTCCGGCCAGATGAGCTTATAGAACTTCCTTTGTTCATATAAAGGTTACATTTTTCAAATTTCTGTTAGTGTAAGCTATGAAGCTACTGGCTTATTTGCAGTGAGAGCAATAAATGTAACTGTATGTCTAAATGGTCTGCAGGCAGATGTTCCCTTGCTCTGCTCATGCCATGAGTCCAGCAGGAGCTGTGTGGCCCAAGCTAATAAATATCAAGCTTGAGCAATGCCAAATAAATGCACCAACACAGCTTTCATTTTGGTCAAAACTTGCAAAGGGCAAACTGAGGTCTGCCTCCATAAGACCTTGTAAATATTGCTGAGGCTATTATCTTGAGTCTATCCCTGTGTTAAGTAAGTTCAGTTAATTAACTGAACAAGTAGGCTGGTACTGTGTTGCCATATACAGACAGTCTTGAAATACTGTAGTCTCTGTGTATAGATGCTAGGAGGAAGGGAATCAACCCTGAATTGTCCTGTAAGATGTCTGCTTTTGCCTTTAACTCTACTTTGTTTAAAGCAAATGACAGTTTTTGAACACCCCAGCTATGCATCACTTCGTAAAATAAATAACATGTAGAGGCTCTACCATGGGCTGAGTGTTGACAGCTACTCCTTTCCTTCGTCTCTCCCTTGTTTCCTTGAGTGGAGCCACATTGACAATTAGGCTCACAGGCTTCCCAAAAAGCAGAGGGGAGAGCAAAGATGCACAGGAGAGCTTCTCTGCCCTGGGAGACAGAGGACCCGACTTGACCCAAGCTTCCCTTCCTGTGACATGTTTCTTTATTTTATCTGATGATGGTTTAATGCAGAATGCAGAAATGGTGCTGTGAGTCAGAACAGGAATTCAAAGTCTCCTCCTGTCATACTAAGTGCTGAACTACACAGCTATGTGTCCTTTTTGTGCCTTGTTTGCTATGGTAAATCACAAATTTAGAGCCAGGCATCACCTCTTCACATGTCTCTAATGCTTGGCTAAATATCACCTCGCCCCTACATCAAGCAGTCCTGTATCACCAAGATACTGAAGCATGCGTCTATTTTACATACACAATTTAACATAATTTTGCAAACAAACACTAGATCGAGAAAAGCTCTTTAGTCTTGGGAGACCAGACAGGAAATTAATTTCAGATGTGTCTGGTTTATTCCAGTGACTTGTTTCTTTGATCTAGGAAGAAGCTGGACAAGGTCTTCTGCACTGTCTCATATACAGTCTCATCCAGCTTACTTATGCAAGAACAGTTATAATTCCAGAGGTGCAAAAAAGACATGTAGTGAACTCAGATGATTTAATGAGAACCTCCTGGGTAAACCATAAAAAAACCCAAAAGTCAATTTGGTGTAAATAGTGTAAGTCAACATGGATGTCCAGTGTTCCTACCATGTCTTTGTAAGAGGTTCTAACACTTCCAAGTTTAAACTATCAGATACTATTCAGGACTCCATATTTTTACTGCAAAATGTTGTTAGCCCACTCCCATGGTCTGGTAAAAGGTGTTAGTGTAAACAGCCCAAAGGCAGCAAGAAAGAGGACGGATTCACACTCAGGAACAGTTACTGCAGTGGGAACGCAGCCCCTTCCTGCAGACAGCAACTTCCCCAAAACGCTGCCCAGTGCAGCTCTGGGGCTCTGGTTTGCTGGGAGGGGATACTGTCTCTGTACGTTCCCCACCACTGTCATTGGTGATCCTACTATTACTTTTAATGCCTGCAAGATACACCTTTTAAAGACCAAGATATTTTGTAATTCTTCTGTAACACCAGTGATATTCTCAAAAAGAATAGGTTCCCTTCCTTTTATAGACGTGTTTATATCCCATTTAAAAAAATACTAAAAACATTGGATTGGTAAGACAATTAGAAAATAAGCTATTGTTTTTGATAAAGTAAATCTGATATGCATCCAGAAGGAAATCTGGACCCTGATGGTAAATTTTAAAGTTCAGACGCACAGCTGCTAGGGGGAGATCGGTTTCTCTCTTTAGGGTCCAGCTACAGTAGAACAATAACCTTTTACAAAATAGGAAAATCTCACATGTGTTAAGATGGCCCCACAGGCATTACCTCCTTTGCCCAAAGATGTGCCCACTCTTAAGTGGAATAGAAGCTCTTGTAAACTGTGGGTAGGTGCTGCTGGTCAACATACTGAAATTGGAGGATGGCAGTCAGAGGTGCTGCAAAACAGTGGAAAAGAAACTGGGAGTTTCATGTTAGAAATAGTCTTCACTGAGCACAAAGACAGCTTTGTATCTGAAACAAACACACTTTGCATGTTTGGTGCAAAAATAGAGCTTTTAACATTGCTAAATCAAACGTAGGTTTTTGGCACATGTTTATCATGCAAACTGCAGTTTTTGTTGCTGGAAATCTTTGGAATTTAGTACAACTCTAGCAAATGTTTCCATACATTCAAGTAATCTTTTTTAAAGGCAAAACTACTCCCAGTATTTCTTTTCCACTGGCTTTAATACATGACCATGTTGGAGAGGTTATGCCCATGCCACATACAGGAACTGGTGGTGTCTGGCTAAACTAGCTTGGCATAGGCAAGTGTGATCTGGCAAAGAACAGACACTTCCTTCGCTAATGAATCAGCACAAGCGGTTCAGTTTGGACAGAAACAAACTGCAAAATGCCGGCTCAGCGGGAGCACTTCCTCGAATACATCAAAGCTGTTCCTTTCTACATGGCACAGCTGAGTTCTTTCCAAGAATTTCTGGGCCAGTATTCTTGCTTATCAAAGTGTTTTTAAAAGGGTACATGTCCCCCTTCCTGAATGCCCCAAAACAAACAGAAAGGGATGTAAAAATTAGAAGCATCAAAATGTTAAAATCATCAGTCTTACAAAGCATGAATACAGCTGGAAACTGTTGCCTTGAGATCTTGCTTATATCCTGACTTTATTTAAAATGTACATGTTGCTGTTATTTCTGGGGAAGCAGATATGTTAAACATTCTTTTTTTCTCTATCTGGGTACTTACAATATATTTTTTTTCGTAATTTTTAATTTCCTCTATAGCTAAGCGCTGAAGTACTACTTGTGTTATTGGCATGGGATAGATTTCAGCTGCATCAGTAGCTGGGGAGTAGTTTTGCCTGTTTCGACAGAACATGATAGAAGAATCAGAAGTGATATCAGAAGTAACTTGATAACCAAGTTATAACATCTTATAGCATTTCCAAAGCTATGGACCAATTCTGTGGCTATCATGTGTAAAAAAATAGGAAAAGAGCAAGTCAATGTGTTATTAATTATGAAAGAATAGTTGTGGTGTTGTGGCTGTCCCCCACGTCCCGAGGCAGAGAAGTGGCAGTGAGCTGAGAGCTGTGAGCCCATCTCCACCCTTGTGAAGGACAACATCAGCACACACTTAGGGACCTGGGGACATTGAGAATATGCATCAGCCCTATGGCCTCAGCTGGCTGTGGAGCAGAAGCAAGGGAGTGCTATCAGCTACAGACTCTTCCCCAGTTTGATCCGCATACAGAGGAGACCTGGAGGTAATGCCCCTCTTGTAGGTCTTCACGGTTTGTTGCACAGTTTTTGGACAAATGGTGGCAATGGCTACCTGTTGTGAAAAAGACAGGGATGTTGTGGTGAGGACATGGGGCTCATGGGGTTTGTGAGGAAGGGCTCGCAGGCTGCTGGTCTCTTGCTGCATGTGTTGGTGCAGAAGTAGGAGATGGCAGAGCTGAGCAGGGTTTCTGGCCACGTCAGGCTGGATTTTCTTCTAAATCCCCCAGCAGTGTTGGCCCTGTGTCTTAACTTCAGCAAAATTTAGGTGTACTGGATCAGACCCAGGCATGGTATGGATTAATGATCTTCTGCAAAGAAAAGCATTATATTTTTATGAGAACCAGAAGTGTGCATTTGCAAGAAGCAGGAAGGATAACTTGGACATGTTAACAACTGGGATGAGGTAGATCCACCTGATAAGCTGTACCATGATTTTCTGGTTTTGCTGTTGATGTATAGCAGTACAGGGACAATGGTCACATCAGAGCTAGGGGAAGGGGATGCCGTAAGCAGGCTCCCTGCAGAGACCTCAGTGAAAAAGGAGAAGACCTTTGGCATATTTCAGGAGTGGTCAAGCATCCAAGGTTGCAGCTATTGTTGCTCACAGCCTCTGTGGCTTCAGATTGAATGTTACAGGGGACACATCACTCCTGTGTGAAAGAGGGATCCTCTGACAGATCCTGGGAAATAAAACAGCTCCCACTATTTCTGGCTGAGCAAAGTGAACAGTTTGACAGATGTGGAGGGCTTGTTCTGGCATCATAACTGGCTCTGCTGAGACTATCTCAGCTAATCATACTGTGCCTGGAACACAGCCTGCACAACGATGACCCAGAATATATATGAAGATATGGAGCAAAACAAGTAATAGCAGGATGGAAGGGAAAATGAGGGGCTGGGAGGAAAAGAGAAGGGGATAGCCAAGGAGAGGATTATTAAAAAAAAAGGTACACCATAAAATATATAGCAGTAAGGCAGAGATACAGCTAAGAGATCAGAGCAAGACTGAAGTTGGGGGATTAAAGACAGAGAAGTCAGCTGGAAATGAGGTAAATAATAAGCACATTAAAATGCACAGGATAGGAACTACATTGGAAATATTTAGACAAAGTGAAGACAGTTAATCTTGGGAGTAAGGTATTCTGCTCTAACCCTGGTTTATCACATGGCTCTTACCAAGAGTCCCACTCCTCAACTTCTCTGCATGGAAAATGTGAAAAATTTTATTGGCGTTTGTAAGGTGGTTACTATGACCGTAAGAAATTGTTAGCAGGTTACTGTGTGTTTAATTCACTATCGCTTGCACCCATTTTTACTATTTCTAACTGTGGTTACTCAGCTGAGGTGTGAAAGTTGGTGGCCAAGGGTTTCTGTGTCAGTATTTCCACAGGGTGTTCCAGGTGTAAGGTCCCTCTCCTTAGCACATAGGCCACCTTTGCTCACAAGCCAGGAGCTCAAGGTAGGTGGTTAATGCAAGCCGGGCTGGACCAAGGACATCACACGTTCAGAACAGTGCAGTAGGCTTCCTAAACCACTCGCTCCAGGTATCTACAAATTTCTGATCAAAGGGCAGGAATTACTGGATTATTTGCTCTTGTATCAGAGGTCAAGAAGATGAGTGAGCATAATTGTCTCTTCCAATCACAAAACTTTTGACTTGTGTGGGGTTCGCTAACATTCATAATCAGAAATGTCAGCTTTTTTTTTGTCAAAATGATTCCCTAGGAAAACATGTGTTCTCTTCCGACTGATTTTTTTTGTCAAAAGCTGCCTAAAGAGTTTCCACTGATAAACTCGAGACAGAATATTTGTACTTGTTATACTAGTGCTGTGAGTTTTCTTTGACAGTTTTAATAGTGTGTGGCAGCTGAAGCTCAAACTCCTGATCAGAAGTTCAGATCCTATTCGAAAGAAGCAGGAGATGTTCTGCTCTGACCAACACAGAGCACCACCCAAGTCACATGCCTGTCAGAGAAGCACAAAACATGGACTGGCCAGGAAAGGGAAGCATCAGTTTTTCAAACTGTCCTTTCCAAGGTGGTGTTTTTTTGTGTTTTTATGGTTAACTTCTGAGTCAATTCAACAGAACTTTTTTTTTTTCTTCTGATTTGAATCTTTGTTCATTTTTAATACTTTAACAGCTTATTTTATTTGGAACAAAAGTAATTCCGGAATTCCCCATGAGATATATTCTGTCGTTTTCATTCACATGACACTGACATTGAGGATGCTATTAAAGCTTAACAAAAGAATGATAAGGAAGATCTCTTTAAATGTTTTCTGATAACTTAAAGAAACAAATAAACATTTCCAAATTTAGGAGGAACAGAATTATAGACAACCCTTCAATTAAATGCACTGTGAATATGCTCCCTGCTCTATGATTAAGTCCAAGCAAGGACGGAAGAGGGGAAAGTGGGACTCTGTCCACATACACAACATAGTTCAGATTCTTCACCTAGTCTTAGGGGCACTCAGTTTCACCAGGAGCCTCCTGTGTGGTTTGGATCTCTGGATGTTCACAGTCCTCTTCCAGGGTGTGTCCATAATTTTCTACGCAGAGTAATTCAGCACCTGCCCGTTTTCTGCGTGCTTTTGGGGTCCAGAAATGAAGTCAGGCTCTGTGTAAGTAACTTCTCAAACTTAACTCTGCCTGACAAAACCAAGCTTCCTTCAAAATTATGTGAGTCCAAGTGTTAATGGAGATGGTTGCTTTTTTTGCTATCATGACTTTACAAGCAGTGAGAAGTTTGAGTTCAGACCCCTGCTTAGCTGGCTCTCTGACGAGCTGTGATCAGTCCAAATCCCAATCCCTTACGGCTCAAAGGCTATTTTGATGGCTGGGTATAAATCACTGCAGAAGGAGTGGAAGGGCAGAGAGGATCTGAACAGGATTTATTGAAGCAGTGACATCTTGCAGCACAGCATGGCTCTTCACAGGTGCAGGAGGAGAATAATAGATAAAGGGGACACAAGAGGGACCCAGAATCTGTATCCCAAGTGCTTGACTTGGGATCATTGCAAAAGCAGTGCTTAAAGCTGGAGCTGTAACATTTACACCCTCATTTTCTTAAAATAGGCACTTAATAGGCATTTAGAGTAAATCTTATTTCAGTCCTTCAATGTATTAATTCTCCAAGTACAAAGACAGTGACAATAATAGCCGCCTTCTCATAGGGAGGATGTGAAAATAAGTTCTTGAATGTGTATGAGTCTCCAAGGGACTGTTCTGAATATTTCCATAGTGGTAGTTGGGAGGAAATGAATCAATCTGTGTTTAGATAAGGCATTGAATAAGTGAGCAGCTAGTAAAGATAAAACAAAACATTAAAGAACTGCTTATGGCTTTGCAGAAATCTATTATTAAAAACAAATATAAGTGATAATACTGTGACAAGGAATATGATATGATCAAAGTCTTTACTAGATAGAACACACATTCTCCTTAGCACTTCATGTCTCCAAACAGATAAATGAGCTAAGTTCTGCTTTTCTGACAGGGCAACTTAGGGACTCCTCTGTTAGAATGTGTTCCACTATCGATGTTTGAAGTCAGACAAATGTCCTGAAAATCCAAAGGCATGTCTGTGTTGATATCCAAAAAGGCTGGTTGGCACAATCCTGTCAATGTGTTTTTCGGATAAACTACTCAAGTAAAGTGACAAGCAAGTTTTTTCAGTATGAAGTCACGTCTTTATGTGACTACACTTTTCTACATTCTCATATTCACTCGGCTATGTGGCATATATTTATGCAACACACAAATATTTTATCTGCTTTCAGATTAGAGTGGTCAGATAAGAGGTAATATTTAAGGACATGGAGGGTCTTGTGACAGATGGGATCACAGATGAGAATAAATGGAACACAACGGAGCTACTGAGTGGTCAGAAGCTTCTTTTAAGAAAGGGTATGGTGGCATTTCTGAGAGAATCACCCACATCTAATTTACTCAGCATTTTGTGAATGGCCTTTTTTGTAGAAGTACTTGAAAATTTTTGACCAGTCTCACTTGTTTGCACACAAATTACATCTGTACATTCATAAACTCTCTGTCTTTTGAAAGCTCCGTTTAGACATTACCCAGAACACTTGTGTATATCTGTATTTACTGTATACCAATAAGTACTTTTTAGTAGCCCAAAACAATTTCAGGAAGCATGCAGTAAACGGAGATTTAATGAAAGTTTGCATTCAATAAATTAGGTAATTCCCTTGTTACATTCCATGGGGATAATGTTTTCATTGGCACATTTACATTCATTTATATTAATTCTTTGAGAACTATCAGCAACATCTGATAGACTTTAGGGTTCCTTCATTTGAAGGCCCCTGTGGGCACTAGTTGCCCAGGAATGTCTGTCCTGTCCTCCCAGGAAGGTCTCAAGGGAAGGTGCATCAGGAGGAAGCACTCTCCAGGGTCTAGTTTCTGGCTTCTGCTTGCTGTCATGTGAAATGACTGGAGAGGCCAAACTGACTGCGATCACGAAGCCATCACTACTTTGATAATAAGCAGCTCTTCTCCTTTTTTAAGCTCCCCCGCTCCCAATGACAGATGAGGCAGTATATTTGTTCCCCCAGTGTCTGAATGAGGTAAATCTCTGGTGAGAAATAGCTGTCTGAAGTCTTGTTCAGATAGGGTAGAAAAGAAGTAGCTTTGGGTGTCAAGATATGCTGCAATACAGTACATGCTACGATGTGCATTTGTTTTGTTGTTCTCAACAGTTCCCAGATTCCTAGACATCTTCAGTGGCTAAAATACTTTTTTTTTTGCTCACCTGTTAGTATTTGCAAAAGTTTCAATCTGACATGGTGTGGTGGACACGCTGGAGGGAAGGGATGCCATCCAGAGGGACTGTGACAGGCTGGAGAGTTGGGCCCATGCAAACCTCATGAAATTTAACAAGGCCAAGTGCAAGGTCTTGCAGGTGGGTCGAGGCAATCCCAAGCACAAATACAGGCTGGGCAGAGAATGGATAGAGAGCAGCTCTGAGGAGAAGGACTTGGGGGTATTGGTGGATGAGAAGCTCAACATGAGCCGGCAGTGTGCGCTTGCAGCCCAGAAAGCCAATCGTGTCCTGGGCTGCATCAAAAGAAGCATTAGCAGCAGGTCAAGGGAGGTGATCCTCCCCCTCTACTCTGCTCTTGTGAGACCCCACCTGGAGTACTGTGTTCAGATGTGGGGCCCTCAACATAAAAAAGACCTGGACCTGTTGGAGAGAGTCCAGAGGAGAGCCACAAAAATTAATCAGAGGGCTGGAGCACCTCCCCTATGAGGACAGGCTGAAAGAGTTGGGGTTGTTCAGCCTGGAGAAGAGAAGGCTCCGAGGAGACTTAATAGCAGCCTTCCAGTACCTGAAGGGTGCTACAGGAGAGATACAGAGAGGCACTCTGTACCAGGGAGTGTAGTGAGAGGACAAGGGGTAATGGGTATAAGCTGAAAGGGGGTAAATTTAGACTAGACATTAGGAAGAAATTTTTCACTGTGAAGGTGGTGAGACACTGGAACAGGTTGCCCAGGGAAGCTGTGGATGCCCCATCCCTGGAGGTGTTCAAGGCCAGGCTGGATGAGGCTTTGAGCAACCTGGTCTAGTGGAAGGTGTCCCTGGCCATGGCAGGGTGGTTGGAACTTGATGATCTCTAAGGTCCTTTCCAACCCAAACCATTCTATGATTCTATGATTCTAAATCTCACCTTTGTGTATGTGCTGTCAGGTTGTTATGTCATATTTGATTGGAGCTAACCTTGCCTGCCAGTGAGCCAAGTGAAAGATCACCTATTGGCTACTGAAAGCTGCTTCTGGCTGGAAGGACTTGCAAAGATCAGAGAATTGCACTGTTCGTAGAGACAATATACTTAAATTCATGTCTCATTCTGTCATTGCTAGAGTGGTAATACAGAACAGCTGAAGTGTTTTTTGGTAATACTTTTTATATCTGAAGTCTGGATGTGGGATATTTAGAGTAGACAGATGGTGTGATTTCACTTTACTTGCAGAGCCACCAGAATTTCCTCATCTTCAGGGCGTGATATAGAGCTCATCCTATCCCTCCAGGCTATGCTTAAAAGCATCTGGTGTGCATGAAAAAAGTGTTAAAACAGTTAGAAAATTCAGCTGTCTGTGCTTCTGTTTGGAAAACAGCCAGTCACCACTTAGGATGAGAGAAGACACCTTGGGAAGAGCAGTTCACAGGTGAAGGCAGGAGAGGACTGTAATCCTGCACTGGAATATCCTGCAAAGCAAAGATGATGCAACTAATTTCAGGTGTATGGTGTAAAGGGTGATTTTCTTTGTTATTATAAAAAGGACATCAAAGCACTATTAACTCACAGGAGACTGTTTACTTTTCTAATTTTTCTCTGAATTCATGAGAAATCTGCAGTTCTTCTCCTGTATCATAACGTCTCTGATTCTGTGAAAAATTGAGGGTTTTTTTGACAGAGCATCAACTAGTAGCAGCTGGGCAGCTCAGCAGTATTTCTCTTCCCCTCTTTTGAGAAACGGTATTCACTATCTTCTGTTCTGTTTGTCTTGTTTTTTCTTTTTCCCTCAACAATTTTTCCACCACTTAATTCTGGTTTGACATCTCTGTGCTGACAAAGAAGTTAAGATTGATGAGCTCCTCTGTTCTTCTGGTCAGAGAAGATGAATCAAAGTAAATTGCTTTACTAGTTAATAAAACCATCCTACTTATTTTTTTGAAAAACAGCACAGAGCAAAGGAGTTCAGGGAGCAAAGATCGCAGAATGACAGGGGGGCAGTTGAATATAATCTGGTGGCAGTGTTTGCTAAAAACTGTCTGGGCATCTTGCCAGTTTGTTCAGGCTGAGACTTAGCTGTCAGCTCAGGAGGAACTGAGTCTTTTAAGCTCATAATGTAAACGGATATTGTTTTGGTTTTAGAACCAGAACTAATACAATTTTATACAGCCAAGCTATTTTTACTTTTATAATTGACCCAGGGTATACTTCTTGTCCTCTTCCATTCAATGTCATTTAAGGAACATCTGGTCCTTGGAGACCAGGATGTAAATGTAGGTAGTAAATCCATCAAGCCTGCCATTTTTTGGTTTTGATGGAAAATGCTTCAGAAAACTAGGGAAAAAAACCCCAACAGAATAAAACAATGTATTCCTATGCATTGGCATAAAAATTGCTCCTATTTTTGGAGAAATCCCGTCTGAAAGATTCCTGTTTGGAGAAGTCTTATCAGGGAAGATTTTCTGCAGATGTCAGATTACTGCAGGATTTAAGAGGTCTCACCAGATATTGGAAAGAGCAGTCTTGGGCTCTATCATAGGTGGTATGTTCTTGTGTGTCTAGTAGCTGTGACAGTGGTCAAAACTCTGAGGAATTTCACAGTGTTTCATGCTGGCAGGAAATGTCCATGCAATCTATGGCACATTTTAAATTTTCTTTTTGGTCTTCTTTTTCAAGAGCTGAAAAAGTTTCCGTGGCTTGGGAGGCAGTGTGTTAACGTATGTTGCATTTCTTCCAGAAGGAATTCAGCATCCATTGACCTCAAAGTGGTGATGACCAGGCAGGGAGGATGCTGTTCTCCTATTCCCACATTTTCTTGTAGTTCAGCAGGTACACGTGGTTTGTGTGTATTTGTACTGTTAAATTATGCTTTATTTCCAGGAAAATCTTCAGTGGTTTGTAGATTTTGTTCAGCAGATACAGAGTCTACTTCTACTCCTGGCTGCGGAAGTCATGTTCTTACACCCATTTTACTCACTTGTCCCATCCTGTTCTACCCTAAGACAAGGATGAACTGCAGTCTCTGATTCTCCTCTGTCCTTCAGGTTCAGGATTAGTTGCTCATCGGGTCTCTCTTGAGACTTTGCACCTGCACTTTTCCAAACTATTGTCTCTTCTGAAGCCTCTTTAAAAGAAAATTTTCATTTTTAGGGAAGTGCAGGGATCTGGTAATCTTTTCGTGCAAGGATAAGGCAAAAATCTATCCATACAGATATGCTCCCTTGCTAGCTAGGAATACTCATGTAGAAGTGATACTTAAAATTTGCTAAGGTTCTTGGAATAGAAATACATTTGTGTTTCTGAGCAGAGGTTTTTTGATTAGTTTTTTCACAGCCTGAGTGTATGCATTCTGAGGACGCTAAAGTGGGGTCTGATTGAATTCCATGTGAACCTTTCAAGTTCTGGATTAGTGCTGACATCTGCTGTTTATTCTTACCATATACATGAAACACAGGACAGAGAGTTGCCTGTGTGCTTTTTGCTGTTTCAATTCCATGTTTTATTTCACACAACATTAACAGAAATCACAAGACACAGTAAAACCACCACTGGTCAATAAATATTCCTATGGGATTTTGAGACATGAAATAAGGAGCTGACAACAAAGATGAAACAGAATTTTTATCCTTTTAAATGATTGTTAATGCTTTTAAGTGGGGAAAGGTCTTGAGATAGGTGGCCTAATGAATGAAGCTGTATATGTACAGGGCAGATATTCAGCCTGGAAGGTCCTTAGTGCAGGGATCACTTTTCTGTTACCTTTTCTACGGGAGACCCTAAAATGATCCTAATCCCCAGCTGGCACAGCTCGCTGGTTCTGCAGCGTGAAGGGGTTATGGCAAAAGTGCAGGAGCACCGTGTCCTCATCCTCCTTGGCTTCTCCAAGTCAGATCCAGCAGCACTGGTCCCAGGATGGTCAGCTGCCAGCCTGGCTGCAAGCACGGATATCACTGAGTCACCTGGGCAGGTGTCACCTCCCTGGGCAGGTGTCACCACCCAGTGTCACTGGGACTGGCACTACAGAACTGCTGGGAGGCACCAGCTCCTTTCATGTAGGTTATTAAACAGCTGTCGTGTCCATGTAGTCATTGCTGGGCTGGGCTGGATCAGCAGTGTGTAACGTGCTTTGTATTGTCAGGGTGACTTGACTTCTTGCTCTTGCTAGTCATCCTCCCTTCTAACCTCACCCCCCAAAACTGTGTGGGATAAAACAGTTTTAGATAACAATATTTTCTTTGTGATAAGGTCATCATTATAACAGACATCAGGGAGAAGATAAGCACAGGAGATTCTGTGGAAATCCCAGATTTATCCTGTTAGTGTAGCACATGACGACACTTTGTTTCCACTCCCAAATTAAAGCAAATCCTTCACTTAAATAAAGTGACCACATGTACTGATGCAAATACAACTGTGGCAGCTGTCTATTGCATGCCATTTACAAAGCATTGGAATTAAGCACACAAATATTCCCAGTTTTAGGGTTTGTTCCCTGTGTTAAGTATCATAAGTCAGAGAGATGCAAAATTTTCAGGTTGGTTTTAAAATCGGAAAGGCTTTAAAATAACATTTGAATAATTTTTATCTGTTCTTTGGTACTTCAGTTCACTGTACTTTCCCTTTTCCAATGTTTTCTCCACAACCATTAATCTTGTATTTGGTTTTTTTTTCCTTGTAAAATGCTTCATTGCCTGTCCCATGAATCCAAGATCTGGGCTTTTCAGAAATTTGCAATTAAACTGTGAGAACTGACAAAACAGACAAAATGATAACTGGGGAGAACTTACAAAACTGACAAAAGGATAATGCTAACCATGTCAGGTTTCTGGAGTCCCTGGCTTTAATCCTAATAATGGTTTTAAACTAAAAGAAAGTAGATTTAGATTAGATATAAGGAAGGAATTCATCATAAGGGTGATGAGACACTGAAACAGGTTGCCCAGAGAAGTTGTCGATGCCCCATCCCTGGAAGTGTTCAAGTCCAGGTTGGATGAGGCTTTGTGCAACCCGGTCTAGTGGAAGGTGTAACTAGGAGTTGTAACTCGATGATCTTTAAGGTCCGTTCCAACCCAACCCGTTCTATGGCTCTATGATTCTTCAATGACTTCCAGTGACTCTGGCTGAAGTTAATAGGGTTCCCTCAGGAGAAAGGGTGTCAGCAGGGTTCAACATTGAAAAAAAATTTAGGTCATAAATGTAAGATAAAGCCAAAATACGAATCCCAGGAAAACCTGACAATTCTAACATGCTTTGCAGTGTAAGAGTAGGGCTTGTATTAAATTTCTTAAGAGAGTGTAACCGTTAACTTAGTGTGATGAAAAGACAATAATACACCTGACACTGAAAATATTTCATTTTTTGCATATGAATTAAGTTAACAAGCACAGTTGGCCTCAAAATTGCTATTATTATGTAAAAGTACTAGTAATGAAACTTAGAAAACCCACTTTAGAGAGAGGTGACTTTACTACCGTAAATTAGAAATAAGTAGGTGACAGATGATGGTAATTGTTTTGGACTGGAAGAGATCTAGGCCTTTAAATTACAACCCCAGTGAGTACAAAAACATCTCTCAGAAATCACTGAGATTTTCATTAACCCAAAGTTGGGACTGGCCCATTGCCTCCTTCCCAGGCCCACGCTGGGACCTGGCCCAGGCTCTCTCCACCCCTGAGACTATGGGAGGGTTGAACAGATTTCCAGCTGCCCATAAGCCCCCTTGAGATGTTTGTATGTGCCTGGTGTGCTGCAGGGCATGGAGTTACCAGCTTTGCTTATGCAACTGAAGGTTTCTCTGGGTGTGCACAACTGTGGTGCACTTGAGCTCCCTTCCCATGGCACCCCAGGGATGGTGTGAATAATGGGAAGAAGCAGATCCTTGCCTTGCTTTCAGTCCCTGCTCCACCAGCAGCATTCCCTGCATGCGAGAGGTGGTTTCCGTTGTATTTTAATTATGTACAGCTTCAGCAAGTTGCATGAGTTGCTTTAGTTTTGACAACATTGTGTAATTCTCTTCACAGAACCGAGAAAGGTACTGAGATCGTGAGGATAATTACAAATCATATCTGGGCAACCAGGGATATTTTGGGTCTTTGGTGCTAGAGAGCCTTTGCTATATTAAAAAACAGTGATTTTTAAAAAATCATTTTGATTAAACATTGCTGTCATATCCCCAAACATGTTTCTTATTTAGCACTCAGAAAAATGTGTATCTTCTGCCAATTAAAATTTTTGAGGTCAAATTCACCTTTGGCTGAATTGCCAGTTCTCCACAAGGTGCTTGGATGTGACTATATTATTTTGACATGGCTGTGGGGGATGGTGTTCTCTAAGTGCTACCTTTGTTGTGACTCTGATCCTTGAAATGGGTCTTGACATTTGTGGTCAATTAGAGAATTTGGTGGAAGCCTGGAGAAGATGCAAAGTATTACAAAAAGAGAGATAGTCAGTGACATTGACCTGCCTTGATGCCTCTGCATTATTCAAAAGAAGCCAGGGATAGGAAAAAAGAGTGTGGATCCTTCATTGGTGTAATTATCTGATGCAATTTTACTGTAATCTGAGTTGGTCACAATACTAAACTGCAAATCAATAAATAAAATAATTTCCATCACCTGTTTTAAACATGACTTTCCCTTAAACTCCTATTAGCTTAACAGGATTTGATTGCCAAAGGTCTTCCTAAAAGTGTTGACTTGGAAGTGCTTGCAATGAATCTGTCCGACATAAGCACCTTCCCTAAAGCTGAGCCCCAGAAGGGTCTCCAATAATCATGTTCCCCATGCTCAGGAGTGCTCAGGGACTGTTTCCTTGTGGGAATCCTCATGAGTTGCAACATCCCCATGGGAGCAGGGATTAATCTTAGTTCTCCGTGTCCCAGTGTGCTGATTGCTGTGTAATTTATCATGGGCAGATTGCCATTACCCTGATTTAGACAGCTGGTTAGTTCTCACTTTCTCTGCCTCCCATTTTTACTGACAGAGCTTTACATGCAATCTCCTCTCCTTGCCTTTGCATAGGTTGAGGAGATGATTCTTATTAATACTAACAAGGTCTTACTGTGAGGAGCAGCGTGCAGAGGCAGTATTACAGTGAGGAAGGGAACAATCTGTTCTCTGTTTCTGCTGCTTTAGGGCAAGTAGTGTTGGGCACGTATTGCCTCAATAGACTCAAGTTAGACTTGTAAGAAAACACTTTATAAGGGCAAGGACAGGGGAGTGCTGGAACAGATGGCCTCAATAGATGGTGGTACCTGTGGAAGACCATGAAACCAAGCTGGACAAGCACTGTCAGGACATGGACACTGTCGGTCCTGCTCAGCTGAGGGTAAATGGATGGAATTTGTAATCTTTCTGTGTCTCCTTGAAGTGAGTTGACCCTTGCTGGATGCCAAGTGCCCACCAAAGCCACTCTATCTCTCCCCTCCTCACCTGAACAGGGGAGAGAAAATATAATGAAAACCTTGTGTGTCGAAAAAAGGACAGTGAGAGGTCATTCACCAGCTACTATCATGGGCAAAACAGAGTCAACTTGGGGAAAACTAATTTAGTTTAATTTATTAATAATCAAATAAGAGTAGGATATTGAGAAAGAAAAACAAAATATTAAAAACACCCCTCCCTTCTTCTTGGGCATAACTTCACTCCTGATTTCTCTGCTTCCTCCCCACCAGCAGCAAAGCAGGACAGAGAATGGGAGTTGCGGTCAGTTCATCACACGTTGTCTCTGTGTCTCCTTCCTCCTCATGGGGAGGACTCCTCACACTCTTCCCCTGCTTCAGTGTAGGGTCCCTCCCACAAAACACAGTCTTCTGTTAAATTCTCCCACAAGCTGCAGTTCTTCATGAACTGCTCCGGCATGGGTCCCCCATGGGGTCACAAGTCCTGCCAGCAAACCTGCTCCAGCCTGGGCTCGTCTCTCCATGGACTCACAGGTTCTGCCAGGAGCCTGCTCCAGTGGGAGCTTCCCACAGGGTCACAGCCTCTTTCAGGGTCATCCACCTGCTCTGGCATGGGGTCCTCCCCAGGCTGCAGGTGTATCTCTGCTCCATGGGCTACAGGGGCAGCAGCTGCTGCCTCACCATGGGCTGCACCATGGGCTGCAGGGGAACCTCTGCTCCAGCACCTGGAGCACCTCCTCCCCTCCTGCTCCACTGACCTTTGTGTCTGCCGAGTTGTTTCTCTCACATCCCACTCCTCCTCTGCAGATTTCCAGCAGCTCTTCCCCCTTCATTAAATATGTTATCCCAGAAGTGCTACCACCATCTCTGATAGGCTCATAGTTGGTCATTGATGGGTCCATCTTGCAGCCACGTGGCATTGGCTTTGTTGGATATGGGGGAAGCTTCTAGCAGTCTCTCACAGAAGCTGCCTCTGTAGCCCCCCTGCTACCAAAAACCTGGTCACACAAACCCAATACACCCCCCCACAAATATATTACTTATCAACACAGAGTTTGGTTTTAGGTAAGTAAACTGCCACTACTTCTACATGAACTTTGGTGCCTCTGTATTACCGAGATTGGCCCTGGCACGCATGAATATGCAGGTCGATGTCAGCTAACACTCCTTGTTTTTCCCTGTCCCTTTACACCGCTGGTGCAGTGCTACAGCAGCAGGTTGTCAGTGGCAGCTGGGCGCACCACATTTAGCACTTTTCTCCTCTCTACAGCAAAGAGTCTTTCAATGTGTTCCAGCAGCATGAAAGCAAGAGGAGCCGAACTCTAAGTAGGTGGCAGGAAGAAGCATTAGTTAGGAAGCCAGCCTGCACCGCGTGTAATCTTGATTAAACTACTGTGCTTTTTCAAGCATAATACTTTGCAAACTCTCTCTTTTGCTCTTATAAGCTTTTTTATTTCTTGTTTCTGCAGTTCCTTCTACAACAATGTGGTAGGGTTTTAGTGTACTTCCGTAGTAAGTTAGAGTGAAAGGGAGCATCCATGGATATATTACACCTCTGCTCCATCCCACTATAATAAGAAACCTTTTAAGGGTGTGAAGAGCTGCTCCCTCTGTTTTGTGTTTACTCAGGTAGTAGTGGCTTTTTGAATGTATATCAAACTAAGCAAATAAAAGCATGCAGTAAGTGTGGTCTCCATACGATTTAGTTTCTTCCTGCATTTTCAGGTTTGAACATTAACTGCATACAGCCAGGAAGGAGTATAAATGTACAGACAGGAAAAACTGCCACTGAATTATTATGCAAGCTACTTAGAGCTTAGAGTCATTGCATTTTTAAAATACTGCAGTGATACAACTGATGGAATACACCCAGGATGGGAGAAGGGCATCATGTATCTTTTGGCAATGGTGTATAATAGGTAATATTTGTAACAGCTCTTAGCTGCACTGAAGCTGTACTACATTTATGGAATTTTCCGTTGAGCTCTAAATATTCAGGTCACATACACAAATTTCCAGCAGTGGCAGTACAGATAAAAGCACTCCAACCGTATGTCATAATTGCGCTCTATTTAGAGAGTGCAGCAACTCAGGCATTTTCACAGCAGTCGTCTTAGATACGGTATACATTCTGCTTTATAAATGCCAGTTCATTAACACATATAACATGTAGCATGCTGCTCTTAAAAAAAAGGGGGGAAAGTGCTGTTTCAGTGAGGAATAAACACACCAAAAAACCCTATTACTTAGAAAAAGAAAAAAAAATGAAGAGAAATGCCAAATTCATATTAATCTTTTATGCAAAGATCTGTAGAATATCAAAGTCCATTTTGTAAGAGGTTTCAAATAGGTGACAGTAATCTGAGTATCCATAAATTAATATTAAAAAGACTTAATTGACTGGAAATTTCCACTTCAGGATATTGCATTGCAGTATATGAAACCTGCAACAGAAAGAGTATATCATAGACAAGACATGGTTTTATGATACTGTGAACAAGCATGTAATAATTTTGTAAATTATTTATAGTAATGTTAATTTAGCTACAATTCCAGGCTGCAAGAAAGAAAAAATTATTTTAATGCTTCATGCTAAAGGTTTTTTTACATTCAGCAGGTACTAAGCCCAAAAGTCTGACCAAAACCAGATACTAAAAATAAAGGGAAAATAATTCTATCGCTGCAATGAGTTCAAATAAAAACAAAGAATAAAACTCTGGAGCCAAAAAATTGTACTTAACTCACTACTCTGAAGTGACTGGGAAGGCACATTCACTTGTTCTACTATCAGTTTTGAAACAACCAGCACAGCTGTGTGAGATCAGGTATTCATGAAAAGTAGGTCAGCGCAGTCGGTCGGGTTGAGTTCCCAGCCTTGCTAGACTTATGAATAAAATATTTGGTACCCTTTTCTACAACTGCGCTCCATCTTGAACAGCAGATATATTAACCTGTTTTAAGATTTACTATGATTGCAAAATCTGTCCACAACCAAGACGAGGATCATTAAAATCTATTTGTAAATCACTTTTTCACAGCCTCTCTTTTGTAAATTCAGTACATGTTAGAGGAAGGTGGTGAAATACATCGACCTTGCAACTTCTCTGTGCTAGAAGCCCAAAGGAGACAGTGAGACATTTTGCTCTGTCCTTTGCCCTTGTCCTGTCCTTTTTCCCGTAGTAGCTGGATTATTTGTCCCATCCAGAAATTTAGTCATGTCTCACCTAAGGAAGCCTTCAAGAAGTCTGTGCAGAGGTGACACCTGGGATCAAGGACACAGCTAGAACATGTCCACAACACTTGGTTACTGAATATGTTTTCTGGGAAGAAAGCTAGTTATAAAACAACATTGATGTCTCTGGCAGATCTGGTAAAGGAGATTTACAACATCACTGCACCACTGACCACGCTTTTTCTCTCTCATGGGAGTTTACAGCTCCTTTGCCACCACTGGCAGAAGGGAATGCCTGACTCACGTCACCCAGTGCAGCTCACACCAGGGTGTACAGGCACACACATCCTCCAGTCTGCTTGGCTGTGGGTCCAGTCAGCTGGTCAGAGAAAAGGTAGCTAACGTGCTAATCTTGCCCTGCTTTGCTCGATGGGAACCAGGTTGTGTGATGGAGGCGAGCCCTGGGCTGGGTCATGCCAGTACTCGGGGCTGGCAGAAAGTGCTAGGGCTCTCTGAGGCTCCTGGAGGGAAAACACAGCTGCTGTGTGGGCTCCTTTCCACACCTCCACACCTCAGGCTGTTGACTGCTGTAGTTCAGGTTTCTTCTCCTTTCCGCGCACACCTGGCTCATCTGTCTGGCAGGGAAAGGGGCAGGAACACTAATGCAGCATCTGAAAGGAGGAACAGGCTGATTATCCAGCAGCTCCCAGAACTCCTGACCTTTTTCTTCTCTGCCCTTGACATCCAGATTTACCAAATAGCATTCTATAATCAGAGCCAAGAAAGGGCAGTAGGAAGTGAAAGGCAGGGAACCTGAAGGTGCACAAGTCCATGGGATCTGATGAGATACATCCGCGTGTCCTGAGGGAACTGGCAGATGAAGTTGCCAAACAACTAGCCATCATATTTGAGAAGTCGTGGCACTCTGGTGAAGTTCCCGCAGACTGGAAAAGGGGAAACATAACCCCCATTTTTAAAAAAGGAAATAAGGAAGACTTGGGAAACTACAGGCTGGTCAGTGTCACTTCTGTGCCTGGCAAGATCATAGAGCAAATCCTCCTGGAATCTATGCTAAGGCACCTGGATAACAAGCAGGTGATTGGTAACAACCAACATGGCTTTACCAAGGGAAAATTGTGCCTGACAAATTTGGTGGCCTTCTACGACAGGGCCATGGTGGATAGAGGAAGGGCAACTGACATAATCTACTTGGATTTGTGCAAAGCGTTTGACACAGTTCCACATGACATCCTTGTCTCTAAGTTGGAGGGACATGGATTTGACGGAAGGACCACTCACTGGATAAGGAATTGGCTAGATGGCCTCACTCAGAGGCCTTCAGTACCTGAAGGGGGCCTACAGGAGAGATGGGGAGGCACTCTTTATCAGGGAGCGTAGTGAGAGGACAGGGGATAACAGGTTGAAGCTGAAAGAGGGTAGATTTAGACTAGACATTAGGAAGAAATTTTTCACTGTGAAGGTGGTGAGACACTGGAACAGGTTGCCCAGGGAAGCTGTGGATGCCCCATCCCTGGAGGTGTTCAAGGCCAGGCTGGATGAGGCTTTGAGCAACCTGGTCTAGTGGAGGGTGTCCCTCCCCATGGCAGGGGGGTTGGAACTTGATGATCTTTAAGGTTCTTTCCAACCCAAACCATTCTGTGATTCTATGATTCTATGAACCTAGTCCTGTTTCCACAAGATAGCAATGTCTTAAAAGAAATTCCAGCAACTTACTCCTAGTTTCAAGACACAGAGGTGTTTCTTTCCATCGTAACAAGATTTTGATTGCTAAAGGGAAGTACCAGTTTTCTTTCATACCATGTAGAGCATGAAGCTTTCATGGAACAGCATCCAACCTCTGTTGGAGGTCTCCTTCCAGGCATCTGCCCTCAGAAGATCCCAAAACAAACATGAATTTCCAGGCTTGTTCAAGTGGCTCAGGTTGCTGGCAGAGTCAAACACAATCTTCACCTTAAGAAGTATCCCAACAGTAAATGCTGGAGATTTGGGCGGGGGAAAATTTAATGCAATTTAACAAGAGCAAGTGTAGAGTCTTGCATCTGGGCAAGAACAACACCAGGTTCCAGTATAAGTTGGGTACTGACCTGGTGGAGTGTAGTGTAGGGGAGAGAGACCTGGGGGTCCTGGTGGACAGCAGGATGACCATGAGCCAGCACTGTGCCCTCGTGGCCAAGAAGGCC
>WKFP01013990.1:272377-285446 GCA_011057875.1 Pterocles orientalis | reverse complement strand
GCTCATTATAGAAATGTTTAACCTGTGTGCCACACGTCCAGAGAAAAACTGCAGGCGTATAAAGATGCAGTCATGGAATAACAGCAAGAGATTTTTAATAGGGTTCATGCAATGCCTTATAATAGTGTGTCTCAAAACAAACAAACACAAAAACCATTTTTCTACTGTCTTAATAACATTGCAGATACATTTGAATTTGCCAAGACTTTTTGATTTATGAATGATAAATATGAAACAGGCATTAGAAACCGAAACCAGGGCCTGATCATCCATCAAACAGACAAACATGATGGCCTGAGAAGGCTGCTGATTGCATCAGGGTTGTGTCTGCCTGCTTTTCTTAGTTCATTCTATGGGTAGTCGCTTAAGTTTTCAACCATTTGTGCAGCCTGTCTTGCAGTTAAAACAGGCAGAAACCATTTCGGAAAAAATCCACAAAAGAAATAACAAGGCAGCTCTCACTGACACTTTTCATTTAATCTTGCCATGTTCCTCTGTCTATAGTTTACAGCATAAAATAAAAACTCTTAAAGCTGAGCAGTCTGAATATGCTCTTGCAGCAGATCAGTTATCTGGCAGGCCCTGACACATAAGCTTCTGAGTTAATAAACTTTGGGACTGTGTGGATCATTTTCAGCATCCAAAACTAGTGGAAATAAACCATCAGCTATTTTTCTTTAATTTTTAGCTTTGGCACCCTTTTCCACACAGAAGAAGAATATAGAAAGAGTTTATCAGGAAAGTACAGACAAAAATTCACATGCTAGCTCTCTTTAAACAGCTGAAGACCTGCATGGAACTAACCTTCGTGTCCTTCTAAGCCAAGCCTCTCTAATCTTTCAAATCCAGTTCAATCTTATAATCAACTCACTTGGCAGAATTAATACACTACAATGGGCACTTTGCCAAGTTATTTTACGCGCGGTTTCTGTTATGCCAATTCAACTACAAATTATTTCTTTGCAAAGATTAGTCATATATAATGAATTAATATAACCAAAAAGACCAAAGAAGATCCAATTGACTACGTGACAGCCCAAAGAGGTAAGTAGTCTTGTAAACTTGAGAAAAGGATATTAGGCACCTGTATATTTATGCTGTGACAGATTTAAATCTACATGGCATATAGAAGAAGAAACCACCAAACCCATCCAAATCTATTGGAATTGAAGATTGTTTCATTTTCACATTGAAATACCAGAAGTAAATGGTGCTAAACAGAAATCTCTTAGTAATGATTTGGATAATAAAACACTTAACCACTTCGCCTGCTAAGCCTGGAACAGCAAATGGGTTACAACTTCCGTATTTAGCACCAAACTAAAAATAACCAGTGATTGGCTAAATCACTGCTATTCTCAGCACAGCTTCTAATAGAATAGCTTTGGCCACACTGAGAGGGGTAACATCCGTAAACTGTTGTGCTAGTAATATCCTAGTGACCTGAGTTCAGAGCAGACATTAGAACAATTTGTACTTCACTGTTGTCCAGTAACCTGTTTACACCAAAAATATTGTTACCATACATAGGGATGTGAGGAATACTCTGATTACTTGTGTGACGGTAATAGGATTTCTGTGAACTTTTCAAAATCTAGGATGTGACCATTGTGATCAGTTATTTGAAAACTATCAGTAGAATTGCTTCTTCAGATTGAGATGTGGCCATTACAAATAGACCTACTACCTGAGCGCAGACAACATTCTCAAAAACCTTGTTCGCAGAAGATGAAAAGGTGTTTTTAATACTAGCTGAATGGAAAATTCCAGATTTATCTAAACACTCATAAAAGCAAAAACATACTGCACATGATCCAAAACTAAGGGATTCACGTTGTAAAAGGATGCAATAAATCACTGCACCGAATGTAGAAGAAAATTTTATTGATAAAACTGGCCTTGAGATTTGATGTAATTTACCACAAAAAATGTTAATTATAGTGTTTCACTAGGCAGTTAGTGGTGATTCTACCCTACTTGCCCTTATGTAAACAGGTTATTGAAAAGTATCCACATTTATTGACAAGAAGCTTAACATGACCTGGCAATGTGCGCTTGCAGCCCGGAAAGCCAACCATATCCTGGGCTGCATCAAAAGAAGCATTAGCAGCAGGTTGAGGGAGGTGATTCTCCCCCTCCACTCTGCTCTTGTGAGACCCCACCTGGAGTACTGCATCCAGCTCTGGGGTCCTCAGCACAGGAAAGACATGGACCTGTTGGAGCGAGTCCAGAGGAGGGCCACGAAGACAATCACCCAAACCATTCTATGATTGTTACTAGGCTTTTCACAAGCTCACAGTGATCTCATGAGGAAACTTTGTCTCATCTACAGACAAGCTATGCTTGACCAGAAAAGATTAGTTGAAATTCTAGTGTCCTGCTGAGGTATCCTCAATTTCTTCCTGCTGTCTGGCACTACTTATGAAAGAAACCAAATAGGCCTGTGGTTTCAGTTGGATCAATCCTGAAATCCTTAAAATAAACACTTTTATTATTTACAGATAAGTAGACTTGTAGGACAACTGCCGTTGCTGTCCCCTGTGGAATGGTAGTTGTCTGGGATGGTGACCAAGCATGCTGAGGAAACACAGCCTAAGTAGATCTACATCCACTTATTTCCATTGTGGTTCACAAAGTCAGGCATGGACCTCTATGATGGAGCAGTCACTTTGCTGAATAATGCATCTATGTCTGGTATTTTAATTATCTTTCCTCCCATCCAAAGATATAAAGAATATAAAAATACAGTATTTTAAATATCTTTCGCCTGGCACTGAAATTTTCATAATAGGCTCAAGCAGTGTTATAAGACCCAAGCAGTGAGGGGGGAAAAAGGACAGCCTGGCAGGTAAAGCCCAGAGCTGCCCTCAGAGCTGGAAATGTTTATGAAACAGTGAAAAGGGGCACCACTCCCACAGAAAAATACCTGTTCTGATCTTATCTTGACCATCAGCTTCCTCTCAACCAAAGCCCATCCCTTGCCTATGTTCCTTACTCCTGAAACGGTGATAATTTTCATCTACTTCAAAGACAAGCTCTGAAGCTTTTAGCGGTTAAAGGGCACAAGACATCAGGATGTGCCCAGGTTGCATAATGCTGGCAGTGAGCTGGTTTGAGTACCAGACTCCTACGCCTAGCTCTGCTGAGTCCCCACATGAAGTGCTAAGCCATCTTCCAGACCTGTGCCAGGTAATTAAACACCACATGTGTGGCACAGCCCTGTGCTATCTGTGGAGACTACCAATACCAGGACAACATGAGGTGTACATAGATTGACAAACACAGAAACATGCCCAGATCCCTGGTGCACTTGGCTCTTTTGGTCCATCCCTAAGAAAAATCGACTTGTTTTCTGAAGCTGGTACAGAAGTTTGTGGTCTCATACAAGAATGGTTGCTGAATTGAAGTTACATTCACTTTCTTTTCATGTGAATGTTTAGCAGAAGGACTCTAGAAAATAATAATCCTAATCAGCCACTGGTTCTTCTGATCAGTTCTTCTTGGTTGCCTTTTCATTCTAGTTAGTACAATAATTTAATTAGCATAACTGCTAATGAATTTTTTGTGTATATATTTTGCACACTCACCCCTACTTCTGTCACTGACCACATTTGGGTTGCTCACAGTATGTACACATTCCTTTTAGCAGATTTAACCACTATGTGTCATCTGCCAGTGAGAAGAAAATTCTTTCTCAGTATCCTCAATATTTAACAAAAACCATTTGAAATAACAAACCACACATGCTGCAAAAAACCAGAAAAGAGCAGGGCTCAGCAAACTAGAAGTTCTGTCTGTAGTCTGGATTGAGTGAGATTGAGAAATCTTCACAGACTGCTTGAGCCAGTGCCTGAACTAAAATTTGGCTTGTTTGTTCTATCAATTTATCTTATAAATTGGTATTCTGCTCATTCCAAGCAAATTATAGGTCTTCCAAAGACAAGTTTTTCACTGTCACAACTTAGAAATATGTTATATGATACAATCTTGCCCACACAATGGAAAAACTGTTAGAAGTGGCCATTTTACAGACTTACCATTTCTGAAACATATTTTCTTCAGATTTGCCTTGATTCTTTAGGTCTGGTTGAGGTCTACAGAACAAGCCAAAACGCACACCAGAAGTCAGTGGCAGAAGCCCAAGGCACTAAGATTAAAATTTCTGTCTTCAGCTCTTTTTGAACGGTTTGAGCATGACCTTTCTGATGGGAGCGTGTACGACCAGCAACTTGCTGCATGGAGAATGGGGATCTCCTGCTTAATGGAAATGCTTAAATCCAGCCTGCACGTGTATTGGGAGATGCTTGAGTGTTTTCAAGGAGCCACCCCAGATGGGGCACAGTGGGCACTGCCCTGCAGCATACAGCAGCAGCTTGGCTGGAGCTGTGGGGTATCCCTATATGGCAGTGCCCCACCCCATGGGCTCTGAAGGGTCCTGGCCATGAGCAGACCCGAGTGCTGGCAGTCCCCTGGATGGGATAATGTGGATATGCTCCACCCTGTGCTGAATCACCTGGAGCTGGAGTGTCCCAGCCCTGAGCATCCCTGTGAGTCATGTCAGCTGCTTAGAATGGAAAAAATAAGGAACTGGTGAGAGTTCAATGATAAGCCCATGGGGTGGGGAAGTAGGATTTGTGTGAGCTTCTGCAGGATGTTTATTAGCATCTGTGGCACATAAAATTGCTTCCAGATCTAAAGCAGATATGGAAACAAGTCAGATGCTTTTGAGCTGTGCTGTATTAATAGGAGGAATTCAGCAGCTTCAGCTTGGTGCTGTGTATGCAGTGAGAGACGACCTGTCAGGGTCTTTGCTGCTTTTGTAGCAGGTTATTCCCATGCTTGGCCATCTGCTGTCCACAGCCACCAGTGAGTTGACTACTAGCCCCTCTTCCACCTGGATGCCTCTTGTAGTAGATACTTTCCAACTAGAAAGATATGAACATGCTTGTGTGCTGTATCAAGCATAAGAGAGAGCTGTCTGATAGAAATTGTACACCCATTGCCACCTTTTCCACATTTGTCAATATAAAACACAGCTACCTGCATCATAAAAAGAAGGAAAATATTACTAGTATTACTGCAGCATAAGATTATACTTCTCTTTTAAGGAGAATTTTTATTTTCATTTTAATGTGGACATTGGCGTTCTGTTTCAATGCTTTGGGTGAATTTTTTTTCACAAATCTAAACCATAGTTAAACTGTAGAACTCATGCCAGTAGGAAGCTACAGAAACCACAAATAAATATGACTTAACAATGACAAATTCATGACTTAGAGGCTCATCAGTGCCTGTTAAGTACCCTGATTTGAATGTAAACTCTAGCTGAGCACATTCCTAAACTCGAAACTATTAGAAAGGGAAGTGTTTTTGTTAGGGAAACATTGTGTAATTACTTTGCTTTTAAGTAGCTTTTCTTAAACTGACATCTCTGATAGATAGAGCCTTATTCCAAGTGAGTAGAATTTCAAATGTTTGGCCTTCCTCTCATATAACAACTGTACTCTTTCCAAATTGAGATCTTGTCATTTAAGACATACATGTTAGCAATGTTCACTATACGCTTCCAGGTGACACCAAGCAGGATTTACTGAAGAGACACCTTTGCCCATGTCACGCTTTCAAAGGGATTTTAGTGGGATATCTGAGGGGACTGAGTTTGGTCAGCATTGTTCAAAAGCTTGGTCACTGACTTTTTTTTCTCATTTGTCCAGGAAAAGGACTGAACTCATGCCAGCTAAGATCACTACCCTTCAGTAGGTCGTGTCTGGGACATTATTGTGCTATGAAGAGATACAGAGACCACCTCACCTAGCTCTGGAAAAGCATAGCTGGGAACTGAGAAGATCTTGCAGGGGTTACTAGAAGACAATGGAAAACATATTTCAGTTTCTCTAAACCTGTGCTATCCTCTTACCTGGAAAGTAAGGAGAGGCTCCTGAAGAATGGCTCCTCCTGCATGAGGGGCTCTTCCACTACTGATACATTTGTTAGGTACTGCAAAGAGGAAAGTGACACACTCTGAAATTGCCAGCGGTGTTTTTTATGTGCTGCTTCAAAGAAATTGAAGGACCTTATGAAGGTATATGGATGTAAAGAGAAATTAATAACTGTTTTTAAACATATAAATAGATTTCTGACAGTTATTTCTAATACATCTGGAATTATTTTAGCAGGTTTATGTTGTTATTTGTAAATAAGGGAAAAAGGACATCAATGTAAATCTATTACACAAATTCTATTTAGACAAAACTTTCATTCCAGTCCTCTCATTCATGGTTCTGTGGTTCAACCATCTATCTAAGAGGCAGTTACAATGGATACTATACTGCCACCACTATGCTGCCACCACTTTTCCTTCTATAAAGAGATGAGATATAAAGGACAAAGTAGGCCTGTCCAGCAGTCCAAAGTGGCTGCATTTGATACCTTCCTCATCTTCAGTCTGCTAGCTGGGTGACTGAAAAGCAGATTTGCTGACTTGACCTGGCTCACTGCCCCAGGGGACAGCTGTTTTGAACTGCTGCTTGCACAGGTACCAAGCTTCAGCCAGACCTTCTCTGTGGGGCCTGAGTGTCTCAAGGGAAGCGCCATTATCACTATGACGTGTAATCTGCCAGGAGTTGTGTTGTCTTCTGGTTATAGACCAAAGCCATGCTAGTCTGGAAAGGTGGCAGCTTTCAGTATTTTGTGGGTACAGACTCTAAAGTTTGTAATGGAAGAATCAACTAGAAAAATTACTAAAGTTGGAATAACACATCTGTGTCTAATCCTTAATGAACCTTACTGAACTGTTAAATAACTCAGCACTTTTTAGTTATTAGGACTCCATATTCTACAGGTATTCAGAGGCTGTGATTTGCCTATTAATAGTTTTCTGTTGTCAAGCCAGCAATAAAAGTCATTAGTTTCACGTTCTGATGTACTTTTATAAAATATGTATTGAAGTTGAATGATCTTTTAATGAGCTGGTACTGCTGCCCCCTTTGGTGAAGCTGTGTGCATTACCTACGTCCCTTCAGTCTAATGTGTCTCATAGTCTAAGCAGCCTTGACTGTGAGATCATACAGCTGATAGACTTGCATTCTGAGTGGATATTTAAGCAATAAGACTGCTACCAAATATGAATTTGGAGAATTAGGGTTTCTGAAGGAAAATGTAAGGGACAGACAGCTGGGTACCATTTTATACGTGCTCTCTTTCTGATATAACCTCTTACTGTGCAGGTCAGTATGGAAATTTAGTCTCTTTTATTTTTCAGGCTCCAGGTTGAGAAAAGAATTGCTAAGTTTCTTGGCAGTACTACCAGGAATTGGTGCAAGACAGTGCACATTGCACTTTGATTTCACTAAGCCTACAACAAACTCTTAATACATGACAGGGTTTAAAAAAACAAGTGCTAGGAAGGAGACCTCTGGAGATCATCTCTTTAGCTACTACGTGTGAAACAAGAGGTCAGGTTTATTCTTGTGACTAAAATTCACTTTTACTAGTGGGAAAGGCAACATTAAAATTGTTCAGCCATTTACAGTGTTAGTCAGATGAATGCACAGAACCTTCTGCAGTACTGCAGTTTAGCAAAGGTCATTGAGGTGCTGGTTTAAAGGAGCTCCATCTCCGTACTCAAACACTAGTGTCTGGTTCACAAGCTGGTGTCCATCCACTCCAGGAATGCATAACAAACACAATAATTCAGTCAGTGTTCAAAAGTACTAACATCTGAATTACACATTATTTTATCTAAATAATTTTTTTTCCAATTTTTCGTTATACTTTAGATATCATGTCATAGCCATAGTTTTCTGTCTCATTTTACCAGACAGGCTGCAATATCATAGAGCTGGAGGAGGCTTGGGTCTGACCTGGCAAGCAGATGGTCCATCCCATTCCTCAGCAGTTCTGCCAAGTCCTGTTCTGCTCTCTGTGGAAGCCCAGGGTCATGTATTTGGGGATGATCCAAGCCCTCATCATGTCTTAAATTTATTTTGCCAGTCATGCAGTGAGAAGCTCAAAACTCCTTGGATCCCTTTCCTACCAACAGCTGAAACTAGAAAACCTGCTTAAAATCCCATCTCATTTTCTTCAGTTGAGTGCTGACATGCTCCACAATGACTTGATGCAAACAGGTTAATGCTTACATGCCAGTTAATCTATCCTGGGTGGAAACACTGCCTTTGCTGTGTGTTGTGCTCTGGTACCCATTTGCATGTGCAGCTAAGACTGCTAAGGCTGCACCCTATATTTCTGATAGTGCAGAAGCACTCCTTTGTGGGGGGGTTTTCTGGGGCACAATTTTCCTGTCCCTCTGAAAATGCAAAAGGATTTGCAATAATGATGGGGTTTAGGGCATCCTTATTTATGCTCTTTCTGCTTCATGCTACTTATACGCAGTGCCTTCAGATGTTGAATTGTAATTTGTAATCTCTACTGGATTAGTCAATGTACTTAAAAGATCCCTGTAGCTGAATTAAAGGGTTGTTGCATAATGACAACATATGACCAAGAGGCAGTACTTTAGTGACATGTAAATTAAATTTTACAGTGACTGCAGAGTCACAGAGACAAATTTTCTTTTAAAAATGAAGCTAAGACTAGAATAGCATTGGTAACATATGTACATCTTTTATATCCACAATGTTTAAATTAAATTTGTAGTAATACAATAAATAAAAATGACACTGACAGGGGTTCTCCCTCCTGACACCCCTGTGGGTTTTGGTTTACATTGGTGTTTCATAGCAAATGTCTTACCAGTGGCAAAGACGCAGATATTGTGTTAGAGGAATGAGCCCTTGGTTCTGCATTCTGCTGCAGAAGGATGGAGGAGTATCTGATGCCATGTGAGGCTTCAAAAGAAAGGTAATAGCACTAACTCAACAGTGTTATCAGTGTAGAGCTATCTGGTTTCATAGCACTGAGTCTGAAATCAGCATTTGCTCTGCCTTAGATTCTTACAGGTACAACTAAGCAAACAAACAAAGAGTAGAATTACAGTTTTGATTCTTCTCTTTCCTCCCTCCTTGAATGACAGTGTCAGAGAGTGATCTGGTTCTGTGGCTCTGCTGGAACTCCCATATTTCTTTTTTGAGGAGAGATAGGACTTGGTAATAGCAACAGATATGCAAAAAAGGAGGTAAATGAGCGGAAGTGCAGAGAAAATCACTGGGCAGAATCTCCTTGTTGGACTACTAAAGATATCGTAGATGAACTCTGCATAAAAGCTCAGTATCCCCTGGCTCTCTGACAGCAATTATGATCAACCTACGACCAAGCAGCTTAAAAGACTGCTCAGCAGTTGCATTTTCTCAGAGTTCCCAGAGGTAGCCATGAGTCAGTGGAAACAAACCCAGATCGTGTAATTTTGCACAGCCTTCTGCTCACAGTCACAATCAAGATGGATGGGAGACACTTCTGTGGTTGTTTTTTTTCTGTACAGAGGGACCCTCTGGAGACCGCACAAGCACTGCTGCAATTACACTACAGCAGGTCAATAGCAGTACAGAAGACCATGGTTAATGAGTGATCCAAGATTACCACCAGTCAATGCAGTGCCATTAAAAAAGGGGTGAAGAACTATGTGTAGAATTGTCTAAAAAATTTTGTCCAGAAGGCTCTGTTTCCATAGAAACATCCCCTTTTCACCCTTTTCCCACCACGTCTCAGACAAAATCTGTGCTACAAGGATCTATGCATCTCCATATTTAAGTCCAACACCAAGCACAATGACCATAAAATAAGGTAGACATCAAGCTTAGCATAACAATGTCTTTAGATTGCACTACCACTGCATCTGAACAGCAGCCCCAGGAATGAGTGCCATACCCTGGCATAGGTAAAATGCTAGTTTGAACAAGGCTGAGTAGCAGCACTGGGCTGGCAGGGCTTGTTTAGTCAGTTTATGTTGTGGTGTTTTCTTCTGAGCTTTGGGCTGCTGCAGTTGGGCTGGCACTGTGACTAGGAGCTAGATAGGCAAAAGCCAGCATGGGTCAAGTCTGACATATCAACAATGCTGGTTTAGGGCAAGTGAGATTCTGACCCTTAAGTCTTGTTGGCTTGTCACACTGGTACAAATGAAAATTAAGATAATATTTCCAAATTATCATCCACAAAATGTTAATTGGACTCACAGAGTCCAAGTCTCATCACACTGTGCTCTTGAACAGTGAAAATCAAGTCCAGCATCAACTACCATTGCTCTATCTTTTCCCCTCTACATATCTCAACCCTGGGACCTTCTCTCCAAGAACTGCAGTGCAGGGTACATCTGACAGCTCCACCACCCACCATGTCTAGTTAAGGTCTGCTGTCTGTGCTGGTGTGCGTGCTTTCCTGCCATGAGGTAAATACACTCAGGCTCAGCTGAACTCAGCTGTTACTGGGGACTGCAAAACAACAGAAGTGGTCCAGCTGTTATAGATGTTGCCCTGGATGTACTGCATGACACTAGACCAGCAAGGAATAAAGCATCTGTAGTCCACACAGATAAGGAAGGAGCAAAAAACATTAAAAATATATATGACGTTCCACCGCATTGTGTTATCCCAACACAATATGACCCCAGAGGAAAATGAGAGTGGGGTTCATGTGCCAGCACCCGGATGGATGAGGAAGGTCTGTTCGTGTTGCAGTCACAGATCAATCTGACTGCAGAGGGGACTTACCCCAAATCTGCCTGTGCTCTAGATCACAAATGTGTCTTTTATTACCTGGTCTTTTTAGTGTCAGTGTCAGGAGAAATGAGGCTGCTTGGACACTAAATTCTTTGAGGCACCCAGAAGAGTACAGTGTTTATAGTATATCTGCTCATTACGTTCCCAGCAGCAACCTGTTTTAGTCGAGAGCTTTAGGTATTAAACAGCAGCATCCCTAAACAGCTGCCAAAGGGGAGGCTGGTCTCCAGCCCCTGCAGAGTGACTGAAGTCAGCTTCTGTCTGCTTCGCCCTCCTGCTGGCTCCGCTGCTTTCGCAGTCTCAGCTGGGCAGTGGCCCCGTTTCCATGGCAGAAATAGAGAACCCCTCTGCAGTCTAGTCTGGAAAATCTACTCTGGAAATTCAGATGGATGGGTTTTATAAACTGCTGTTCTAATACTACTGCATTGGGTAATTACTGCTAATGCATGTCTTCCTATAGCACAGTGACATCTGCAGTTCATGTTTAAAATGAGGATAATATTTTACTAGTGTCATATTGCTATGCACTTTAGGTCTGTTCTGCTTCAAAAGAAAAGCTGGCATTGCTTGCAGTATCTAAGTGCTGTATTGCAGGATGCTGCCAATGCAGCGTGTTCAAGTTCCGGACCAGCAGGACATGAGCCCGCTCCAGCCTAAAAGCCGTATGACTTGTTACTGTCATCCTGAGCCTGTCTTGTGATTATGTTTCCCAGAATAAATACATGAGCCCTCTATAGGCCTGACTCAAGCAGGCGCTTCTTTTTGGGGTGAATGCATTGATGCTCAGCTCTTGTTAGTGTCTGTAATGTGTCTCAGGTGTTTGGCCATCACTTCCACCCCCTGCTCTTCAGACATCTGTGTCTTGTAGCACTTCCAGGTTGTTGGCTGAGGCAGCCAACAATTTTCCCGGGTTACCTTATCCTTCCAAGGAAACTTTTTCCCTTCCAGTGCTCCTGGGACAGGCAGCCCCTCTTTGCATATCTTCTTCCTCCCCTCTTTCATTGATATAAGCTTAACTTCTTGTCTTGTTTATTTAGCATTAACCCGTCAGGCTGGGCTTTTTCCCAAGTTGTTCTGAGCCATCTGTCATGCTTTTTGATGTATAAATACATAGTTAGATCAAAATGTCATCTATGTAAACTTTAGCACATTCAGCTGTTTAGAATATAAATACAGAGAAATCTTGTGGTTTTTGGTGAAACACCTGGAACTGAACCAACTCAGAGCATGGTCTGAGACACAGGCAGTGACTATGTCGAAACAGTTGGATGTGGGAGATCTCTGAAGACCTCAGATGTGGGTGCATTTTCCAGCTCTGTTTTGGCCTCATATCAAATTGAGAACAGGAAAGTCAACATTTTCCTCTCCACCTTCCATAGCCTGTTTTCTCACAGATCTCCAGTTTTAACAGCAGGAAAATAGATACAGGGCTCAGGAATTTCCACAGACTGCATTTGCTATTTGAGATGCAGACAGTGTCTCCCAAAGGAGGTGCTGAATGAAAACAAGTATGATCTATTATTTTCTTAACCCACTTGTCAGACCAATGCTGATGCATGGAAAAACCATGGACGTTGATCATCTGTACCAGCCTGTCTGTCTTTGTTGAAGCTGAAAATGTTCCTTTTTTGTGTATTTGATCGGGCCTAATTCCAGTAATTGATTAGGCAGAATTTAGGTACTTTTGTCCAAAATGTGTGATGACTCTCCTCAGCTGCTGCCTGACTTCTTGACAGTCTTTTCCAGATCTGTTCTAGTGAGAGCTTTGCTGCCCTCTACAAGACAAACTCTTTCATAGCCTGGTTAGTCCCCTCCTCTTCTCCAGCTCTTGCCTTTGGCAGAAATGAGACCCTCTGATCCATTCTAAGTCAATTATGGGGTGCTTTCTATTTCTATGGTGTTCCCATGAAACACATTTTTTCAGATCTGGAGGTTTCACTGATCTTTTGGTGTTAAAATGACTGATCCTTGTGCTTTGCTGCGTTGGACATGTTGAATAAATACATGATTCATTTGCTTTCAGTGCATTGACACTTTTCTCTGCTACTTCTGCTTTCAGCTCTTGTTTGTTAGGCTCCAATCTTAGGGGGACTTCAGCAGTCTTGCTGTTCCCATCTTCTTTTCCATACTCTGCATGTTCAAATGGTATCTGCAGTCTCTTGTAAGGCTGACAATTCATTCAAATTCTTACATCATCTTCCAACATCTCTTTGTCTTGACTTGCAGAGTTTGTTGTGGAACATCTGGTCTTGCGGACTGTGATTTTGAGATTGCAATTTTTTTTTTTTTTTTTTTTTTGCCTAGGGCCTATTTTTATGTTCTCTTGGATGGTGAATAAGAAATTTTTGACAAGTCCAGATGTTAGTTTTTTTAGAGCCTGAGGATTTTGTCACTGGGAC
>WKFP01013990.1:220427-264273 GCA_011057875.1 Pterocles orientalis | reverse complement strand
TTTTTTTTTTTTTTTTTTTTTTTTTGCCTAGGGCCTATTTTTATGTTCTCTTGGATGGTGAATAAGAAATTTTTGACAAGTCCAGATGTTAGTTTTTTTAGAGCCTGAGGATTTTGTCACTGGGACTTAAGACCCCCTCCAAATGGCAAAGTTGTTTCTTCTTGGAGTATTCCCAGACTGCGGTTTCAATTTCTTTTTGTGTTCGAGCTTTACATACATAAATGCTTTGTTCTCCTGTGGGAGATACAGCTTCTCCCACTGCCTTCTGCCACCACATTCCCACGCAGCACAGCGGGGCCACCTCTTCACTGCTGCCTGCAGCCTCCTGGCACTGTGTGGCTCCGACATGGGGGCTCTTCCTCACCTCCCACACCCAGTACCTCCTTTCAGACTGCCGGCCGGGGCTGCTGGCGCTGCTGCAGGGTGGCCTCCCCCACTTTCCTGTGTTTTCACTTCCCTTCTGCATAGAAATGTTATTTGTAGCTGGGCCAGGGCAAATTACCACACTAACGATTTTGGACAGCACCAGCAGTTTCACTGTGTTGTTCTTGTACTTCAAGACATTAATCACTGAGAAAAAATGTAGAATATGTTAAGAAGCTTTTAGAGACCTGGTATTTGAGGAGTTTCATTACCTCCTAGAGCATTAAGAAAAGGTCCCCCCTTGAAAGGGGTGTTTGGTATCTTTTTTTCTTTTCTTTGAAGTTTTTTCTTCTGCTGTGTCACCTGAAACAGCTCTGCCCCATTGATCACTTTGTAAACCACCACTGCACAGCTCTCCTTATGGTTGCTCAGACAGGCATTGAGAATACCTCCAGCATGACTTAGGGGACGTGGAAATACTCTAAAAATTGTAAGCAATAATACCTTTTTTTTTGGAAAGGTCTTAAATAATAATTATAATAAGCACAAGTTATGGTGGGAAAGGAAAAAGGAAATTTAATCACAAAAAATATTTGTAGAACTGTGTCACTGGACTGCTTCCTCAAGATTGTTATAAAGTGCAGTGGGTCTTAAAAGTTCCCAAGAAATCACCTTGTCCAGTCTTTCTTACTATCTGAGTAGTTAAGAATCTGGAGGGAGATGGTGTGAAGACAGTCATTCATAAAAATCAACAGAAATTTCGAAGTCCTGAGAAAATTCATCAAATGCTATGGCTGTTGCAATTTGTCTGTTTGATTATGAAACATACAACAATCAAAGACATGATAAAATAAAGTGGAATGAAGCTTTGCTTCATCTTCTCTAAAGGAGACGGAACATTAAAGCCAAAAAGCCAGAAGACCCCTTAAGCAGGGTAAACATGTTGCTGGAATCGAGGAGTCCTGAATATCCTGGAGGCTACTCATGCCCTCCTCATTCATTTTCATTAGTGTGTTTGGGTTGGGCATGATTCGAACCTTGGAGGGTAAAATTATAAAACCTTGGAGGCCACAGGTTTCTAAAGAGTGTGTGCATCAGCCATACCACAGAGTAACTAAAAATTTAGTGAGACAGCCTGCACCTCCCTCTCTACTGGCCCAGCTGTGCAAAACGTCATTGAGGTTTGTGGGTGTCATTTGCCTTAGGAGAGAAGTCCCACTATCCATGTGATTTTTTTTACACTTTAGTTTAAGGATTTGGCAGTAGGAAGTCTTAGACTATTTCTAGACAGTGCTGTAGGGAAGTTAATCTCTTATCACCAATGGTATCAGAATAAAACTTACATTTTTGCAGATTCCTCAGCTGAAACTAGCGCCTTGTGTTCTGGCCCTTACTAGTTTGTACCAGTCACTATCCTTTCTGTTACTTCCCCCGGGAAATTTTATAGTGAAAGACAGCTATTAAAATGTCAATCACAGCTTATTCTTCCTAGAAATCTGCTCAGAGGTGAGTGGCAAAGAAGCAGAGAAGAGCTGAGGATGAACAAGCTTGAGTTTGAAACCGTGGCTTGGTCCCTACTGACAGTAGACAAGGAATTTTGCGATTTCAGAATAATATGGAGAATATTGCAGAGAAGAGCCTTGTTCCTAGCCCTCTTAGGCCTGATCTAAGGAAGAGTGAATAAAGAAAGGTTGTTCGAATTCTGGACGCAAAATATTAAGGAAAGATTTTCAAGGTCCTTAGCAGACTGCATACACCTAAATAATTTCAGAAGACCTTCTTGGGAAAGTAACTTTTGAATAGTGTGTGCATTTTTTTTTTCTTGAAGATATTAACTATATTAACTCAACCTTTGAAACGTTTTGATTTTAAAACAGTTGTAAACTGTATTACAATATTAAATATATTTTCCATCCCTAAATTCAATATGACATGATATTTTAATGTAGTCAAACTTAGTGTATTTCCTTTTTTATTGTCCTTGTGGAACAGCTAATCAGAGAAGATGAATCAAGGCAGACTGACAGGAGAGGTTAGAAATCTCTGGTTTTATCCAAATGAGTTATGATGCACTGGTGATATTCTACAAAATTGTCCATGGTAAAACAGCAGCTCTCAGAATGAGTTTTTCACAGAATTTGCTTTATCACTGTCCTAAACAACACAGAATCATTACATTGGTTCATGTTTGCTTCATGATAGGTTGTCTTTGGTGTGTGTAGGTTTTAGACTTTCTTTCTGCTGTCCCATAAGTTTATGAACTTGCCTGTTTGAAAGCTGTCACTGGAATGCTGACAAACTGGATTGTTTTCTTTGGGGAGCTGCAATGAAATGAGAGCTTAGGATGTTATCTAACATACAGTTTAACCATCAAATTTTGTTCTGTAAATGACAATTTACCTACAGACTTTGCCTTCCAGCAGGCCAATATGATCAAGAAATTAGTTACTTCATTCTCTGCAAGAATTATTTAGGAATGCAGAATGGATTTTGCATTTATGTTTCTATTCTGTTCTCATTATCCCTTTGAAATACATATTTCTGTGAGCCATAATTTATTTTCTAGAATTAGGGAATATGTAGGTATCATGAAATGTTCTGATAGCAGAAAATTAAGCTGTTTTTTTTTTCTTTTGTCCTTTTAAGCTATGTACGTTTAAAACTAACTTTGATTTTTTGCTATCAGAGTGCTTCAAAAGATCTCTGAAATCTAAAAGTAGATATCTGAAAGGAATAAGTTTAATTTCAGAAACAAAACTTTCTATAAACTTCTAATAGAGATTTTTCTTTTCTGTTTTTCATAAATAAGACTTAAATGCAATAGAAATATTTGAACAAGTGCTGAGTTTTTAATTTGACACCTTTCAAAAGTTTCAAAAATATGAGCAAATTTTTAACTAGTTCATAATTAAGGCTAAGTCTGCAGTTTGGTTTTAGCTTAGTTGAAAGTTTGGTGCCCCCAATAACGCAGCATTGCCAGCTTAATCTGCACAGTTATGACAGCTTCCAGATAAAGGATATTCACATTCATAAATCACTTTAAATTAAGAAAACAAATTAGCTATCTCTCGTGG
This sequence comes from Pterocles orientalis, assembly GCA_011057875.1. Taxonomy (NCBI): domain Eukaryota; kingdom Metazoa; phylum Chordata; class Aves; order Pterocliformes; family Pteroclidae; genus Pterocles; species Pterocles orientalis. The sequence continues at coordinate 260,836 of WKFP01013990.1, read as the reverse complement.
TTACTTAAGGTAGGGTGGGATGTGTTAAATGTATTATCATACTGCCTTCCAGACTTAAATTTTTCATTAAGACAAATTTCTAATTGTGAACAAAATATATATATAAGAAGTAAGTAATCAAACTTCTTGTAAGTCATGACAATTACTAGGAAGGAGAAATTAGCAAGAGATTCATCCAAGACCTTTTATGCAAACATTACTAATAATGGCTAATTAATGATTACCTTTAAAATAATTTATTAATAGCAGTGATATATGAAGAATGTAAAGCAGAACACTGTGTTATTCATAGGAAGCGAGGAGTGGAGCAGAAGTTACACAACATAAAGTGAAGACAATTTCCACTGTGATTTTCCAACAAAATGTATGATCTCTTTCTCTCTTTCCTGTCATGATGGTGCTCTGGACTTTTTTTGTCCTCTTTGGTGGACATGGCTTGTGACAGCAGTGTTGCTTTCCAGCTTTAACCTTCCCAACAACAACAAGACAATCAGGCTCCTTTTCCTTTGGAGATGTCATTAGACTTTCCCCTCTCCAGAACTAGAGTCTATCTGTAATATTTGTAAATATTTCTAAAAAGTACTTGATATTTTGTCATTCTGGTTCTGATAATTCAGTACTTTTAGTTTAATTAAAATTACAAATACAATGTACTAGGCTTCTTTTAGCATAGTAACAGGAAAGATTTTTGGTGTATCAAAGGAAGAAGCTGGTGAACAATATGTAGTCAATTGGCTGACCTTCTTTTTGTCCTACACACCCAGTAAAAACTTAAGGGTTTACCTGTTGCGTAAGAGATTTAATGTGCAATTTTCCAGAGCATGTTTGTATTTGTTCTAAGCTAACATTTGACCCACTTGATTGAAGAATTTTCTTTCTCTTGGTTGACATGCATATGCACCAAACTTATTTAGACAGAATATTTTACCAAAGAATTATTTACTTTGAATCATGCTGCTGAAAATTTTGCCTCAGAGTATCTGTAAAGACTTTTGAATGTCATGATGTTGTGATGCCATGGCTATCCAACTTTTCACTTTTATGAAATGAAACAGCAGAATTGCTCATCAGCCTGGGTTATCACACGGAACTGCTACAGTTTTTTAGGGCAACATTGCAAAATTCTGAGGTGAAGCCGTTTTTACTTCTAACAATTCCTTTAGTACCAGCTGTGAAAACTGTCTCGACTTTGGTTTTCTTCTGATGAGTTCAGGGAAAAAAGTTAACGCACAACAAAAATTGTACAGCACTTCTTGAACTGTAAATGCAAATGGAACACTTTCAAAATTTTCCTGTCTGAACAAATATTCTAAACATCTTGAGAAATTGATTAGGTCTAGCAGGAGTGAAGATGCTTTAAACTGAAAATGGAAAACTTTTCCAAAAATTGTTTAGTAAAAGGAGTGAAGTTTCACACAAATGTGGCCAAATATTGAAAACTCTTTTACCAGCAAAAATGACAGTATGATGAATTTTCTTTCTAATAACTGGGTGGAAAAAATGAAAATGGACAATCTGAAAGACTATAGAGAACTATATGCTTGCCTCTGGATGAATTTCTCTGCTAAGGTTGTGCACTTAACAAGTAAATTCAAGGCATCCTACAAAAAATGCTGAGTAAGAGGTAAGTGGCAGAAGTGCACTTTGTTCTTGGGAGCTCGGTGAATATTTTAATGTTAAGATACATGAGTGTCTGGCCACAAATCCTGGGATTAAAACATAGCAGGCTTGTGATCATAGGCTTGAGGCAACTATAAGGTCAAGCTTAACTACAAGTAGAGATATGGCCCAGATGACCAAAACGAACTTGTTATTGAAACATACGTAAAAGTATAGTACCAACACCTAACCTCCCCAGCTATTTCAGTCCAAGAAGAGGCTTTACAAGGTGCCTGCTAAAGGTACATAAACACTTGTTTTCTTGTCATTGAAATGTTAGAGGATCATTTCTATGTGATGAATGTGACACTTTCTTATGTTTCAGGGCCTGAAATTGATTTTTTTTAAAATTTAAACCACATAATTTTAAATAATGTGTTTTTCCTAATTCTGTGCTTTTTAGACAAACTCTTAGGCATCTTCAACATCTGTACCGAAAATAAACGCCATCTTAGATGAAGATTTTGCTTTGCATCTGTGGACTTCATTTTGAGCTGGAACTCTGAAACAATGTTTAAAGGGTAGGTATGACACAACAGGAAAACATCTGTAAAAATAGACATGAATTGACAGTCTTGTTGATACATGATGAAATCCAGCCTAATGACTTAGTTTCACCAAGAATTTTCCATGCATGACCAGTTTTAGAAAACTTAGCTGACACAGAGGTTTCTTCTTGAAGGCTCACTAAAATAGCTATGCCTGCTTAAGGTCATTCAGTGTGAATAAAGGTATCAGAGTTTAAGCTCTCAGTTTTGAATGTGAGGGTGTGGAAGGATAAAATAAAACTTTTGGAGAAAACTGTATTTGGCTCAGGAAGAGTGATTAAAGTAAGAAGGCTTTTTTTTTCCTGTTAACTACAGCTAGGGTTTTCAAGAGCAGGGTAGCTAAAGAAAAGACAGCTGGAACCCTCTTCATTGTTTTTGCTGTAAGATTTATGTGTTAGTAGAGTAAGTTAATTGAGCCATGTGTCCTGGTTTTGGGACAGAATTAACTTCAGAGTAGCTAGTAAGAGGCTCTGTTTTTGATTTGTGCTGATAACATCCTACGTTTAGAGTTTCTGCCAGGACAGTCAAGGACTTTTCAGCTTCTCTGCTGTGCCAGTGTCTGCAGGTGCAGGAGAAGCTGGGAGGGAGCACAGCCCCAATTACTAGCCTAGGATTCGACCTTAGATTTAGTATTGAGACACAAACTAGCCAATGGTATATTCCATATCATGCACATCGTGCCCAGGATACAGATGAGGCTCTATCTGGAAGTTCTCTCTCGCTCCAGGTTGTCTCCCTCTGAGTCCCCCCTGTCTAAGGGTTGTCTTGGTATCTCGAACACTTGGTCTCTTACCCCCGTTTCAGGATTGAGGTTTCAGGACTTTCCCTGCCCTGGGATTATTAGCTGGGAATGGGCTGAGCTTTGTTCACCGGGTGGTGAGCACTGTCATTGTGTATCACTCATTTGTATATATTACCATTATTATTTTTCAAAAACCACAACACCATGCTTTTCCATTCAAATTTGAAGAACAGGCCCTTTCCATGAATTATTTTCAACTAACTTCCCTTCCCTTCCCTTCCCTTCCCTTCCCTTCCCTTCCCTTCCCTTCCCTTCCCTTCCCTTCCCTCTCTTCCTTCAGCTATTTTGACCTGGTGTGCCAAAGGGACAAGAAGAAAAAATACGTGTCTGAATATTGTAAGAAAGCGTGACTCACATGAGCTGCTAATTAGCACTTGAATTTTATTCTTGCTCACATGGTTGGTGAGAGTGACAAAAGTAAACAGTTACTAGGGTTAAGTGTTTTGTCACTCTAATGCAGACATTCCTCAAATCTGAGTAAGGAGTCAGTCTATCTCTGCTTGTCTACTCTTGTTTGGGTCAAACTAAAGTGTAAGATGATTCAGAAGCAACATTGGTTTCAGAGAATTCATATGATTTAAATACAAGGAGGTAGAACTTGGTATAACTTGATACAGTTGGGCAAGAATGTTAAGGTTCATGACCACACAAAAGCTTAGTACGCATACAGCCTTTTCACTGATCACCACATAGCCAGAGCACTTGGAGTCACTAGGAAGAGTAGAACCATGTGCTAATAAAATTTGTTCATCAGTGGTGCTAACCTTCTGGGTCACTGATTTAAGTTAAAGAAAAAATTATCTCTGCCACCTTAATCCCCTCACAGCCTAAACATATTTTTATCAGCATTAACCAGTCCCTTTGTGTTGGGGCACAAGCTCCTTGAATACCAGTTCCCACCTCTGATTTGTGCGATATTCTTCTTTGCCCCACAAAACCTGTGCTGAATTTCAAGTTAAAAATCTTTTACCGTTTTACTCTGCACAGCTTTGATTTACCCATGCATGAAGCTACGGACTTTGTGTAAAAGAAAAAAAAAAAGAAAAAAAGAACAGGTGATGCTTTTCAGGAAAATCCTTCACACCTTTCATGTTCTGTAAACACTCCTTAGTTTCATCTAGAGGATCTCAAAAGATATAAGCAAGAAAATTTATCTAAGTCTTGATTATTTTAGGAAGCCAGATTTTCAGGTGAGTTTTTAGTTCCTTGTTTTTTGCTCAGCACTCTGGAAGCCCATGATCTGAACTGGAAAACATTGAACATGCCACAGTGTTGGAACTGATGCTGAAACTGTACATTATTTTGCTGTGTTCCCGGACTTTTACTGAGCTCTTGGCTTTGTTTTTCTGTAAAATTTGCTTGTCCCTTTGTGATAGTGGTGGGAGGCAGGGGAGGTCAAAGTTGGATTTTGGGTCTTTGGTGGTTCTTGTGACCATAATTGTGGAAATTTGTACAGATTTTCAGATGAAGCATTCATGTCTGAATTAAAGGGATTAATATGCACTTTACATAAATTATAAAATCTGAATGCCATGGTGAGACTTCATATGATCCAGTATGATGATGCCTCCTACCTGTCACCTTTCTTATTGTACACACTTTGCCGTGTGTGATACTCTGCAAGCCTCAAGAGTTAATCCACTATAGGGCAGCATTTACTGGCTTTCAAAAGGAGTCTAATTAATGGCAAAGCCCTGTGAATAAACCTTTTATGATGTCTCTTCCATCTTGTTTATTAAGATTGCTGCCTAAGCCATCTCTCCTGTTCTGACAATACTGATGAGGTAGACTGAAAAAGTAAGATTTGAAACAGCCACAGTGGAAACTCTTTGATAAGCAAGTCAAGCAATGAGAAAGAATCATGCACCGGGAGAAAGTCAGCAAAAAAAAATTCAAGATGCTGTAGCCTTCAGTTCTAGAACATGAGGAAATGCTTAAGTGGCCAATCAGAAATACAATAGGAGGAAAAATGAGTCATATCATTATTGTTGCTCTTTTAATGAGCTTTTGTGTTTTACATTTTATCTAGAAGTCACCCCTCATTAGGAATTATCTTGTGGCCAAATTGTGCTGTGATTCACTATATAGTGAATATTTTCTTCCTGTTTTTAATATTGTTCTTTTAAATTTACCATTTAGGCAAAACCTATTGATTTTGGGGTAGTTTGGGGGTTTTCTGGGGTTTTTTTTGAGAGGTAGGGTGGGTAGGGTTTGGTAGTTGAATGACATGCCCACTGTACCTACTCTTTTTTCTGTTACCATTTGCTATTTACATTGTAGTGTGAGCAGTGTGCTATTGTAGCATTGTATGAAGCACAAAGCTCTCCAGGGATACCCAAGCTGAATCACTGGCTGAAAGCAAAAAGAGGTGTATTTTCTATCTGGTTTGAAGTGAATCGGCATTTTCTATTGAAATCCAATTTGCTTGCTCTATCCTGCAAAGCATTTGAAGAGATGACGAAAGACTAAGAACAGAACCTTGTCCCCATATGATAGCCATATTCCAGCTCTTCTCCCTCAAATCTTTTTCATGTCGTATTGTGAGATGTATCTTGTAAACCTACAAGCGAAGAACATGAATAAGATTTGTCACAGAATCACAGAATCACAGAATCACAGAATGTTAGGGATTGGAAGGGACCTCGAAAGATCATCTAGTCCAATCCCCCTGCCAGAGCAGGAACACCTAGATCAGATCGCACAGGAACGCATCCAGGCGGGCTTTGAATGTCTCCAGAGAAGGAGACTCCACAACCTCTCTGGGCAGCCTGTTCCAGTGCTCTGTCACCCTCACTGGAAAGAAGTTTTTTCTCATATTCAAGTGGAACCTCCTATGTTCCAGCTTGAGCCCCTTGCCCCTTGTCCTATCACTGGATGTCACAGAGAAGAGCCTGGCTCCATCCTCCTGACACTCACCCTTCACATATTTATAAACATTGATTAGGTCACCCCTCAGTCTCCTCTTTTCCAGACTAAAGAGACCCAGCTCTCTCAGCCTTTCCTCATAAGGGAGATGCTCCATTCCCTTAATCATCCTCGTGGCTCTGCGCTGGACTCTCTCCAGCAGTTCCCTGTCCTTCTTGAACTGAGGGGACCAGAACTGGACACAATATTCTAGATGCGGTCTCACCCTGGGAGACATTCACTGTTTTTTGAAAGATCCATTCAGGTAAGCACTATGTTGTCATCTGGGACTATGATCTGGAGCCTAAAATCTCATTGAAAGGTCACAAAACTTCCAAAATAATGATGATGCTTCTTCTGAAATGATGGATCAAACCACTGAAATGGTTTGATTAATTTACTTAACTTAGGGTTTTTCCCAATCAGATGGTGATGTATATTTTCTGGCAAAGATGTACCAGCTTCCTTTTTCTACAGCACTTCTGATCTCACCCTAGATAATTTACAGGAGCTTTTACTTTTATCTTCTCCATGACTGAAATGTAAAACTTGTTATTAAAAATCTGTGTCTTGTAATAGCTGCATGGAATGCTCTACTGAACTGTCATCAGGAAATGAAGAATTTAACACAGTAGTAATCAAAGTAGTGAAAAACATTGACTACAGTATGTATTTTAAGTGTAATCAGATTTTTCTCCCATTTCCTGAGTAGAGCTTCCTGAATGTCTTGGGAGAATATCCAGGCCTAAAAAGAATCTTCAGAAAAAAAAAATGGGAACTGGGGCAATTTCTCTCTTCAAACTAATTTCAACGCATTAAACACACTTCCACTATGAGAGGGACTATTATACACGCCAAAGTTCAAATGACTGAGTTCTTTCATTCAAATGATGCTCTGTATCATGCTAAAATGATTACAGAGCTTGGCCACCACAAGTCACTTCCTTCATAGGTGGCATGAATAACCACATTAAACGAGGATATTTTGTTTAGATTTATTTATCTCTTTCCAGCCTTCCCAACTTCTTCAAAATCTTATTAAACATTTGATTTCATTTACTTAGACTAATTGCTGTCTCAAAAATAGTGAAGAATGTCTGTTACAGATGAAAGAGAACATATTAAGTTTTCTCATGTTTTTTTCCCATGTCCTATTTTGATTTTTACTAGCTCCCTAATTGAAAGAATTCCTCATTTTGAATACTGTTGTAATTCTGAATGAAAGGACCTGAAATATATATTATTTTATTCCATGTGGGAAATAAATCTATCATCCCAATTTCAAAACTTAATCACCATTTCTATTATAATAGGAAAGAACACAATGTATTAGCACGATTGTCTATCATGTCTCAAAGAGTCCCTTGTTCTTGGTTCTCTGCCTGAGTTAGCTTTCTTATCTGATTTTCTTTAATAATGAAACAATACAGTCAAATATTTTTGCAGTTAGTTGCTTGCAGTTGGGCATAGGGGCAGCCTGGAAGTCATGGTGTGTTTTTTTCAGTCAAAAGTGTTTCTGCTAGTCTGCATGGTGGGGAACTAAGAAAGGCCAAGGTCTGTGAATCTGGGCTGTTCTGAGACGCAGATGAGAGCTTTTCCCAAAGCTCATCAACAGGCAGTTTGGGACCCTGGAGATCTCCCGCTGCAAAGCTCAGAGTGGGAAATGCTTTGGAGGGTGAATTTGCCAGACCCTTATGCCTCATCCCTCGGTCTCACAGCAGGGACCCTAAGTGCTCTGTCACATCTTGCTTTCTAGTTCCTTGGTGGTCAGAGGGTGAGCACTCCAAGAAGATACAATTCAGCAGAGCTAAGCCTGGTAGCCCCCCAAGGCCTAATTAAGCCTAGTGCCTGGAAACTGGAGACAGGCAAATTAATGTTGGGATAATAGTGTCATAAGATCACAGGGTAATTCAGAAAGGTCCTCAGGAAGTCACTCGTCCAACCTCCTACTCAAAGAAGAACCACTTCTGAGCTCAGACCAGGTTGTTTAGGGCTTTATCCAGTAAGGTCTCGAAAACTTGCAAGGATGGAGAGCACAACTGCCCTGGGCAACCTGCTCCAATTCTGTCCTTGTACGGAAAAAGTTTCTCCCTGTATCCAGCAAGAACCTTACATGGCAGACACATTTGTATTGTTGATGACTATTAGGATTGATCTGCCATAGGAAGTGTTGGATTCCTCATCTATTGCTACCTTCGTGACTGGATAGTTTTCTGGGAGATGTGGCTTTTATCAAGGATAAGTTACTTTCTATATATCTACAAGTTCCTTGTGGCCTTAACTTAACAACTGCATGAAGAAACATGTTATCCTCTAGTTGCAGGAGCTGAATGGGGTACTTTTGACAATAAAGGGATTGTTATTTTTTTCAAAATAGCTTTTAATTTAAATTGCTAAAATTATAGTAATGTAGTTTGCGTGAAATGAACACTCAGTTTGAGGAAGTTTTTTCTAGTCCTTCTGTGTATTTTGAACTTCAACACTTCTGAGACATTCTTATGCCATTTAATAAACAAGTGACTTAGAAAAGAACCAGAATATTTTCAGAAGCACGTGAATAACCTAGTTTATATTTGTGCAAAGCCATTAGAAAACCTATTGCTTTAAAAAAGCAAAACAAACAAACAAACAAAAAGCAGGAAAGTGCTGTTTTTCATGTGATAGTAAAATATATCTGGTTTCCTGCTTGAAAAAAAAAAAAAGTGATGTTTAAAAAACTTTATTTGCTGAGTGCTACACTTCATTGACACATTGGTTGTCAGGCTAGTGTTGCATGCTGAGCACCAGAACAGCAGCTCTAGGGGGTCACACAGGGGTACAGAGGTGGTTTTGGGGCTCTTCTGATGTTTTCCTTTCCTGCTGCTGCCATTGTGATATGCAGTAGGGTACACGATCAGGGAACGGGCTTACTGCTGGGATACATCATTGCTGTAATGATGCATTAAACCTTTTTGTACCCCTTGTTACCTTCAGTTTTCTGAGAGGTTCCATCTTGAAAGAGAAAATGCAGCAAGATCAAGGAAATTCAACATGTGTTTACTCATCCATTCTGTACCAAACCGCAAACCAGGAATGTAATGACATGTGAGAGACTGAACTCAGTTTCCTGCTATACAGAGGTGGGCAGTGAAAATGTGCAAACTTTGGATGATTCAAACTAGAAATGGTTAATCTCCGCTTACCTTCTTTTGCCTGGGACTGCACATTTTACTCAGCAGATCCAGGCCAACAATAATTATTTATCTAAAGCTATTTATCTAATTCATCTGGCATATGCATTCAAGAGCCAAGGTATATTTGTGATCTGATTCTCCATAAAGTGATGGTGGCATCCTGCTCCCACTTTTGCGTGCTAGGGGGTTATACTCTCAGAATTTGTCTGAAGTGCAGATGCTGCCTAATTATACAATACAAAGAGATTTGACTTGAGTGAAAATTTAGGAAGAAAGGAATCTAGTTTAATGCCTGCGCAATTCTAAAAAGGCTTTGTCTGGAGAAAAAAAATACAAAAGAGAAGCTTGAATCCAAATCCTGTCCAAGGACTGTCTGTGTAAAAGAGCTGAATGAGTCCTAGGGAGATAAAAACACAGATAAAGAGAAAACAAATAATTGTTCATGGTAGATTGGAGAGATAAGGATCCATTTAGCATGCACTTGTGTGGGCAGCTACAAATTGGCAGCTGGTGACGTTTCCAACACTGGGAGTCTATGTAAAAGCTCTGTAGCCCTTCTTCCCATGGCCACATTTCTTTCTCTGCTGCCTATGAGGTCCTAGCGCTCCTTCCTACTTCTGTAGTCCATCAGGAGGTGTGCAGGACCCGCCATATGGCATGTCAACAATTACCACACACTCAAACATGTGATTGGTAGCAAAAGTGGAAAAAACCGGGAGAACTTTGGTATTTCCTAGCAAGGGCTGGGCTGTAAAAAAGGCTCAGTACGAAACAGGGAAATGACTGTTTTAACTAATTTCTTAGTATCTAAAGTATCTAAGGATGTTCAAAGTTGATCCCCACTAATTTTTTGCTATGCTTTCTGGATTTTTGTTATTCCTTTAATGAAGATCACCACAGTGATGATTTTTTTTCTGTTGAAAAAATGCTTTCTTTTCTTCTCTTGAAACGGTAAAAAAAAATCAAAAATATATTAAAAAATAACAATCTTTTTTCACTAACATTTTCAGTGGTAGGTTTTGACTTTGTTGAAAAACTTTGCTGTTGAGAAAGATACTAATATTTAATATCTAACTAGGCACACCAAACTTTAATCTTTATTTTTAGTAATCATTGAAGATAATAATGCTGAATAAGAAACATCCTTTTTGATAAATATGTTTCCCATGTGAATTTCTCCTTGGAAGCCCTGTTACAAATGAGGCTACAGCTACACTGGTGTGAGCAGACAGAGACAGTTGTGGTTTTGGCTTCCCCACGCTCCAAGGCAGCCAGGCAGCATTGCCACCGAAACTGCAATGAGCTGCAAGACCAAGCTGAGGGCTCCGACCTTGGACCAGACCAAGCAGATGACACAGAGCTGCCTGAGCAGGCTCTTGCTCAAATGCAGAGTCTGGTGTGTTTGCACACAGACAAACTAACACCAAAGAACAAGTGTATGGGTGTTGTATGATATGTTAAAGAGGATCTCAGTAACTGTGTCTAAAAATCTACTGACAATCAAAGAAGCATGTCTTTCCACAGGCAGTAAGATTCCCACGATCTATTTCAAAGCATCTGTGTTAGCAGTGAAGTTCAGTATTTTGGCAACACAAGCAAATTTACCACATAATGCTGATCTGTTAGAAGGTTTGAAAAAATTTGAAAGAATACCTTTACTGTGTCTTTTGTAGCCATATCAGATGATGATTAGATTTTGAAGATTAACCAGAGAGGATAGTGATGTATTTTAACTAAGGCTGTAAAATTTTAGTGCTCCCTGGTATGGCTTGAACAACTAGGACCTGTAGGGAAAGGTTTTTAAACTTTTTGGCCAGAAGTAAAACACATCACTGGAGAAGATGAAGTTTGTATCCTTATGTCTGTTAAGTGGGATAATGACATTTATTTTATCATCTTGATGCAAATTTCCTGCATGATAAACTGACTAAAGAGGTTTTATATGTAAACAGCTCTAGGTGAAGCTGTGGTGCTACAGGACTCCTTCCACACTATTTTGAAGTATAAAGAAAAACAAAAACAGCATGAAAATGAGCTAGGCATTTATGTTAGAACTCCATTTACCCCTGGAAGTGTTAGGAGAGTTAGAACACGATATTTTCTTGCTTCTAGAAAAGATGAAGGGAAAGATAAGAAAAGGCCTCATATGAACCTTGTGTGAAGATTTATTATTATGAAATAGACTTTATCCGAAATGAATCTTCCTGTTGTCCTGTCAAGCCCAAGTTTATCCCATGGCTGCCGTTTTCTAGCCTTGGTGTTATTTATGCATTGTATTCTATATAAACCATGAAGTCCAATGCTCTTTGCAGTCATAGTAAAACTTTTGTAGAGGTGGAAAATAAAGGATACCACAACACCATGTCTCCATCCTTGCAATGGATGTTGATGTAACAGTGTGTATCCTAAAGTATTGTATAGAAATTATGCAAACATCACGGTCTTTCGAAGGTTTTCTGTGATGTAGCTTTGGGTGAAGATTTACCATTTTCATAAAAGATAAAAACTAAAGATAAACTGCACTACCAAATTCTGTAAGAACATTAAATAGATAATTTGGGTCAGCTAGATGTCCTGTGGAACAGGACACCACAGACTAATTTGGTTTGCTTTGGAAGTTTCCAGATTTTAATCTAAGTGCTGTGGATTCAAGTTTGTTCTTCTCTGAGAAAGCATTCATGATAATTGAAGGTACTTTATCTAGCTGTTTTATCTAATGTTCAGTTGATTTTTGGTCTTTTTAACTTTTAAAAAGAACTGGATTAAGTACAGTGGTGAGAAATACACAGTGTTCACTAAAACCGTTCCGAAATGGTTCAGCCTTCTGGAAATGAAAGGTGCTGCACTTGGGTCAGGGCAACCCCAGGTATTTATACAAACTGGGGGAAGATCTCCTTGAGAGCAGCCCTGCGGAGAAGGACTTGGGGGTCCTAGTGGACGAGAAGCTGGACATGAGCCGGCAGTGCATGCTTGCAGCCCGCAAAGCCAACTGTGTTTTGGGCTGCATTAAAAAAGGGGTGGCCAGCAGGGAGAGGGAGGTGATTGTGTCCCTCTACTCGGCTCTTGTGAGGCCCCATCTGCAGTACTGTGTCCAGGCCTGGGGCCCCCAGCACAGGAAGGACCTGGAGCTCTTGGAAAGGGTTCAGAGGAGGGCCACTAAGATGATCAGAGGGCTGGAGCACCTCTCCTATGAGGAAAGGTTGAGGGAACTGGGCTTGTTTAGCTTGGAGAAGAGAAGGCTCCGGGGAGACCTCATTGCGGCCTTCCAGTACTTGAAGGGAGCCTATAAACAGGAGGGGGAACGCCTGCTTACGAGGGTGGATAGTGATAGGACAAGGGAGAATGGTTTTAAACTAAGACAGGGGAGGTTTAGGTTAGAGATTAGGAGAAAGTTTTTCACCCAAAGGGTGGTGGCACACTGGAACAGGTTGCCCAGGGAGGTCGTGGATGCCCCACCCCTGGAGGCATTCAAGGCCAGGCTGGATGTGGCTCTGAGCAGCCTGGTCTAGTGGTTGGTGGCCCTGCATATGGCAGGGGGGTTGAAACTAGATGATCACTATGGTCTTTTTCAACCCAGGCCATTCTATGATTCTATGATGTGATGTCCCCTATGATTCACCATAGTGGATACCATTTTTTTAGCAATGGAAGATTTAGGGAAGAAGTTACTGCTCATACTGGTTCTGCTCACAGCTGTGGGTGACAGCTCACTTTGCTGCTTTTTTTTGCCCTAGACAACAGCCGAGTTCAGGGCTGCAGAGGTCAGTGGCTCTGGTTTGGTAGACACAATGGTAATAAACTGAACAAAGTCTACTCCTGTTTCAAAGCCCTTTTTTCACAAACGTGAGAAAACACCTCTCCTTACCATCCATGGTCTGGGCAAGCCCAATTTAGGGCCCCAGAAGGGACTGCAGTTTAGACATTTTGACTTGATCTCTGTAGAGGTCTACCTCCTTCTGTTGGCTCTGGAAAGATTTTCCTCTGGAGCTAAAATTAACCTCAGAGAATACCCTTGTAGATATCCAATCAAGTAGAGAAAACAGTCATTTTGCAGAAAGGTAGGATATAAGTGCTCCAGATGGAAGCTGTCATCCTATGCCCCAGGCACACCACAGTATGGGAAACACCCACGGCTTTCCACTCCTGTACCATGTAGTCATCACAGCACAGAACAACCTTTTTTGTGTCAGAAAGTGAGGTAGTATGAGGTCCTTTACATGTTAAGGAGTGTGTCTACACAGGAGGAATGAGAACTGCCATACTGACGTTTGTTGAGCTCATCACAAGTTTGAAACAGAAGACTATGTTAATAATCTAATAGACCTGTTAATAATAATAATAGACCTGTTAATAGCAAAAATATTTTGAAAAGCTGCTGAATAACCTGAGATATTTTTATTGGATTGTAAGTCTTCCCACACTCCAGGAGTAGGTGGCTTCCTGAAGTTTCTGGAATTTAGGATGTTCACCATGCAATTCAAGTTAATCAAATTTGATGCCCATGGTTAAGATGGCTGTAAGGTGAGCTAGTTATCCAGGCTCCTTTTATAGTCATTAAAACATGAATAATACTTCTATAGGTTCAATATAGTCATTCTCCAGAAGTGCACAGTTCTCTCTAGTAAGTATAACATAAATTTAGACACCGAACTTCAAGATCTGATATTAGGTGTTATAATTTCCTCTCAAAAGTTATTAGGTTCTCTTTTAAAGCATACCTTGCTATGTGAGAGTGAGATACTACTCCCTTCATTACCATACTTCTGCCACTTTGAAGGATGTTAAGAATTAATGGAGAAAACAGGAGTGATTTATAATGCAAACTCATCCAAGAGGCCTTCACATTACAGGGTAAAAAATAGATGAAGAATATTTCTGAAAGAGGGAAATATAACTATTGTATCTGTTCAGTTGAAGAAAAAGTCGATGATATTCAAAAGAATGAAACAGTGGAGAAAGAAAAATTGGTAGAGAAGTAATACTATTGTTACTGAAGTCGATTCATTGAAAGTGGAGTTTGTATTCATGGTCCAAGTGACTGTTTGACAAGTCCTTTGGTTGTGCTGAGAAAGGAAGCAGGTAAGTGATCAGGTGCCCTGTTTTGCACAGTCCCTGTATCCTAGTTTTCAGAGGAGCCCCCTATTCAGTGGGCAGCTGCTCATCCTCCCTCCCTTGGCAGCATTTGAGCTTGTATACTCAGCTCCGGGTGTCTGTGCTGGGCCACCTGGGCTTGAAGCAGGACTGTGCTACACACCTAGAGTGGGAGACTTGAGGAAGGTGTGCATCTCTGTAAAAGGCAGAGAAAACAGCAACAGGATAATAATTTTGCGAATTCTGAAACAAAACTAGGCAAAACTGGACAAAGTTTTATTTCTTACCATTTTATTTTTAATAAAAATATTTTTTCTTGTGCCTTGTTCCAAGGTCTTGTCGTGTTGTCATAACTGCACTCATGAAATTTTTACTAGTACTTGAACTAAGCTAGGTTACAGTGGTACTTTTACTACATTGTAGACTACAGTTATATGGAATGAACTTAATCAGATTAAACCAGCAAATGAAGAATCTGTGGTGCCAGACCACCTCTCACGAACTTTTGTGTATTTGTGCAGCTAATCTCTTCATTGGATTTTTATGAGGAATGTTTGCGTATTTATCCAGCTTAATAGTTTTCTGCTATAGTCATGGCCACTGTTTTCTCTGTACATTTCTAGAGCTCTGTTGAACCCTATATATAGTTCTGTGCTTGGAAAACACTAAGACAAACAAACCCTATGGAAAACAACAATATACAGAGCATATCATGTGACAAACTGTGTTACTTTAGTACTCGGGTCGTTACTATCTGACAAAACCGCTTCTGTGAATAGCTGCATTTTTCATTCTTCATTCATTGTGTGGGCAAAGAATGACTGAAAACACTACTAGTGGGGCTGGATTCCCTCCAGCCAGCGAGGTCATTGTTTGCAAAACCTTACCAGGCACAGCGCAGGGTGGCACTCAACAAAAGCAAGGCACTTGTAGGATTTGTGCAAGGATGTGGAATTTTCCACTGACCAAGAGAAGGTTATGATCTTACAGAGGCCTACTTTGGTAGGGGACCATAAAAATAACATCGTGATGAGTTTGGTAACATTCAGCTAAAGGTTAATGTAATTACCAGGATAAACCCTCTGCTAATTACAGACTGTCCTGCCTTTTAAAGCTGCTATAATCACATTGCTTGCAGAAACGCAGCTGAAGCTCAGTTAATGTAGTCTGCGTGTATGTGACAACTGGAGTCAGCTCGAGTGCCCTCTGAAAAGTATGTAAAGAAAGGAATTTACTACCTCAAGGGCAAAAGATGGCAGCTCGGCAGCGTGTAAGGTGCTTCTGTTACTGAAAAGAAAGGGACAAGAGCAAAATTGAGGGCTGAGAATGGGTGCAAACTGGAGAGAGCCAACATTGCTGCAACCACTGCTTTTCCTGGCTGGAGGCAGAGGTGGACCACGGCATTGTCTCACTACTCTCTGGCCATCACCCCATGTACCACCAGCCCTCTCAGCTGGTAAAATAGTGAGTGGAAGCTGCCCTCAACAGCCCTTGACACCTGCCTAGTGCAAGTCTTTAGGTGCTTATTAAACACAAAGGAACGTTTTGTTCATAAAAAAGCATTTATTCTGCAGTGTAAGACCTAGTCTTGATGAATTAGACTTAAATACACAGGCTAAGCATAAAAAATGCATCACAAGCAAATGCTGTAGCTTATGTATGAGCAGTTTTCTTGCAGTTCAAACACTGCAATACATTAACAATAAAGTGCATGCCCAAAAACTTGTGTAGGTCTATTGCTTTTGCCTTGATCCTCCAGATGTAAATAAAAAAAACCAGAAATAAACACTTCCAATACTAACAATAATAATATCAACAACAATAATACAATATTTTTATAATTTTACTATTATGAAGAAAGCCACAAGACAATTTCTGAATGCTGGGGAAGGATTCTTTTGTCCAAGATAAACAGGAAGCCTCCTGAAACTCCATTCTGCAAAAGGGGATCTCAATTCAATATGCGCTTGGTGACAGCTGAAATAATGGAAATCAATCCCTAAAATCAGCACTGTATAGAAGCCTTGACAGATGCTGGGACATGTGGGCACTGAGGTTCCTGTGGGAGCTTGCAACTAAAATAAGAGTCAGGGATTAACTGTTGTGTCTATGAACCGGTGCCATGCAGAGAACCCAAAAGAGATTTGTCCATAGCTATGGCCCTGAGAACACTCAGGGAGCATTTGGGCCTGGTGGGTATGGAAAAAGGAGGTTAGGGGCTGTGACAAGGGGGTTTTGACACCTTCTGGTGCACAGCAAAATAAAGCCTATCTGTTCATACTTTGCAGATCCTCACTTGTGTCCAAGGAAATAACTAATTCCATCGTCATAATCTTCTCCTGATATAAACCAAATGCAAAGGACTAACTATGTATGAACGAGTCAAGTGACTTGCTTCTCTGCTAGTGTATGTTTCTGTTTGGTCCTTGAGTAACTATGTGATTGCCTTTCACCTTGAATGAACAGATTCACTCTTCTCAATTTTCCATCTATTTCAGTTGGGTTATGGAGCATTCTGCATTTCAAGTGTTTATTCTGTAATTTAAGAGATTTTCAGAGCTGGCAAACCAGCTGTTAACAATTACAACCTTAGCTAACTTCATTGAAGCAATGGGGGGAAATGACTGGGAGCTCTTGGGAGAGATTTTGGTGCCTTTCCTCTCTCTTTAGTGGACTCTTTCTAATTGCTCTGTCCCTGCAGACCTGCCTAGGAAGTGGCAGCAACAGCCGCCTTAACGTACTGGGGAAGATTATGGAGCGGCTCATCTTGACTGTCCTCACACGGCATGTACAGGACAACCGGGGGATCAATCCTAGCCAGCATGGGTTCATGAAAGGAAGGTCATGCTTGACCAACCTGATCTCCTTCTATCACCAGGTGACCTGCCTAGTGGATGAGGGAAAGGCCGTGGATGTTGTCTACTTGGACTTTAGCAAGGCCTTCGACACCATGTCCCACAGCATTCTTCTAGAAAAGCTAGCGGCTCATGGCTTAGACAGGAACACCCTTGGCTGGATAAAAAACTGGCTGGATGGCTGAGCCCAGAGAGTCGTGGTGAACAGAGTTAAGTCCAGGTGGCGGCCGGTCACCAGTGGTGTTCCCCAGGGATTGGTTTTGTGGCCTGTCCTGTTTAAAATCTTTATCAATGACCTGGATGAGGGGATTGAGTGCAGTAGTTTGCAGATGACACCAAATTGAGTGGGTGTGTTGACCTCCTTGGGGGTAGGGAGGCTTTGCAGAGGGATCTGGACAGGCTGGACCAATGGGCTGAGGCCAATTGTATGAGGTTCAATAAAGCCAAGTGCCGGGTCCTGCACTTTGGTCACAACAACCCCCTGCAACGCTACAGGCTCGGGGCAGAGTGGCTGTGAAGCTGCCCAGCTGAGAGGGACCTAGGGGTGTTGGTTAACAGCCAGCTGAACATGAGCCAGCAGTGTGCCCATGTGGCCAAGAAGACCAACAGCATCCTGGCCTGCATCAGCAATAGTGTGGCCAGCAGGACTAGGGCAGTGATTGTGCCCCTGTACTCGGCACTGGTGAGGCCGCACCTTGAATCCTGTGTTCAGCTTTGGGCCCCTTACCACAAGAAGGACATTGAGGAGCTGGAGCAGGTTTAGAGAAGGGCAATGAAGCTGGTGAAGGGTCTGGAGCACACGTCTTACTAGGAGCAGCTGAGGGAACTGAGGGAAAGATTATTCTGATTGAGCGCTGTGCTGGCTGCTAAAACTCTGTGAAGATCTTCGTGCTTATACGAATGATGAGGCATCTACAAAATGTACACAATGACAAAAGCCTGACTGCACTCCTCAAGCACTTCTACACATCTCAGTCCACTGTTACAGCCCCTCTTCAAGGGCCTTGTGATAGTCTTGTTCAAACTCCTCCACTTATTTCCAGATGAAGCCAGAACAAGGTTGTCTGACAGTCAGCCCCAGGTGAGGGAGCTATAGATCCGTGGCCGTAGGCAGTCAAACAGGAAAGCAAAGGACATGTGAAATGCTTGCCCTAGAAATCTTCTTATTCCGACAAGATCCATATTGTTAAGCCTTAAAACATCACGAATTAATTTGAAACATGAAAGCTGAAGTACTTTTGTTCCCTATCAGCATGCACCACATCAAGCCTCTGTTTGTTTGTGCACAGCCTGCGTTTTTTACAATATGCCTATTCAGAGATTTCTGTGATAGGAAGTCTGATGTGTATCACACTGCTAGTTTGCCATCTAGTGGTATATCAAAAAACTAATTTTATATCACATTTCATAATTTAAATGGAAAGATGCATCAGAGATGTCCAGAGCACAAACATGAGCTAATTTTTCTGCTAGTTGATTTTTGTAATCTATTAGCAGAAGACAGTCCATTACCCTCTGCTCAACGATCATTTATCAACATTTATTTCTAGAGTCTGCACTTGGTTCTCCAGGAGCAGAGACTGGCTCAGGATAGGAACAACTTTTGGACTCCACAGGAGAACTGCTGTGTACATCCACTTACTGCTCACCACCTCAGGCCTTATTGCTTTCAGTGTTACCCTGGTCCTTTGTGAGGCTATGAGAACAAAACTATCTATTTTTATCCAAGTATCAGGGAATCTCAAAAAGTAGAACCTGAATGGCACTTCAGAAGGCATTGTCTGTATGACAAAGGGCCTTCAGTGAGCAGGCACATCACGGGAGGATCAGTGAAACCTCAAGAGCTCCTGGCAGATTTATCTTCACTCTGTTCCATGAAAATTTCTGGTTCTCATGAGTTCACAAGCCTCTTTGGGCAGCACAGGTGGGCTGCCAGGGTCATGGTAGTTGCCCTGTAACACCCGGATCCGTAGACTGCTGGAGGCAACACTGCAAAGGGAAAATACCACTTCTCTGAAAAGCCTGAGAGTGCTGCTGAAGAACAGCTCATCACCTCCCCACTGAGCTACTATGGGACAGGAACCTCATCCCAGCCAAGGACTTCAACTTATCAGTCTGAAGAAGAACGTTAAAATGTCCAGGGAGGAAGGTTGGGTTGGGGTATAAACAGCAATCCATCACCTGCAATTAGAGGAGTTGAGAAAGTGGTGAAAAAGCGTTTCAGGCACAAGACTGTAGCCAAGAATATTTTCCCCTTCTATAACTCCCATGCCATTTATTCCTTTAAATATTATAGGACCATGAACTATTGCTACAGACAGTAATCACTTGGATACTATTTATTGGTTATCGAGAAGAGACAAACTACTGTTACATGGAGCCCCAAGTCCCAGCACAGCCAACCAGTCACTCTCTGAAGACTGTCATCTGTTAATTTAAAGTCTTTGGAGTTCCAATAGCTATGCCGGCAGCATGCTCAGCCAAACAGACCACTCAGGACTTCAAGCAATTTTGATCACACAGTCATTTCTGATTTAAATAAAGAAGGAACAAATTAGAAGGAAGAAGAAAACAGCCTTGCTTTGGAAAAAAATGGCTTTCAGAAAAGTCTCAAATGTGAAACTCCCCAGCGAAAGGAAAACTGGGGAGAAACATTTGTTTTATCTCTTTGTACCCAAAAGGACAAACAACCATTTCCATTGGCTGTAGAGCTTAATCTTTTCACCCTGACTGCAACAGTGACTGGAACAGGAGACCGGCTTCTCAAAAAGAACTGAGCCTGTGAACGGAAAGAGATGTTAAATACCTGTGATCTGTTGCATGACACTACTGCTATCATGCCAAGCAGTTGCTAAGGAGCAAAATGGGAGAGACAGAAGCTGGAAGAGCCATTCTGAGAAACAAGTACTGTAACATGGTGGGGAAAATTTCAGTTCTGTGGCAAACTCAGTTGATACGGGCAATTAATTTACTCTGCAGGTTTTTTATGCAAAACTTTGCATAAAACATATTGTGCTTTTAAAACGGGCAGTTAAACGGTAGTGGGAAAGGCTGGAACAGCGTCAGCAGCAGAAAATGGACCATTTTTGAGCAGCCTGAACCATCTTGAAGAGCAAGAATCTTTCAGAAATAGTGCTGACTGTTTAAATTTGTCTGGTAGTAATATAGACAAAGTAGAAACAGTTTTGGCTGATGTGTACTATAGCTGGTACACTTAGTTGCAGAGCTGACAGCAGCGGCTTGCAGACCTTGAATGAACAGGAGAGTAGCTGTGGTATGCTCCCCCTTGGTACTTTTCAGTTCAAATAATTTCTTGGGTACTGGGCAGTTCCTGTAGGAAAAAAAAACAAAACAGGATAAGCACATTGCTTATAGGGGGGAAAAAAAAAGGTTTCAACACAAGCATAATTTCTTCTTGGAAGGAATAGAAGGAACAGAGTTATGGCTGGAAAATAAAGTCTTTGCTTGTGGCACTGACATAGCTCCATCAGAAAGATCTTATTTTACAAAATACAGTGCTAATAAAACAGTAAACTGTGTTAAAATCTAAGCTGGATCCTTTCAGCAAGATCCTGACAAAGCACAGCTAGAAGAGGTCGTGACAGCAAGAAGCGGTTGCAAATTCAGCTACTGTATGTGGCATAAATAACTCTCTCAACAAACGGGGATCAATGTATTGGCCTCCTTACATAGTAAATATGTAGAAATACATATGTAGTGATATTCAAGGCAGTCATCAAGCTTCTTATCAAAATGAGAATGGGTCAACGACATTTTCCTTTTTGTTTCCTTTGGAGATACGAGAGCTTGTACTTCTCAGCATTGGAGCAGGGGTACAGAAATCTATCCTTCAGCTCTACTCTGAAAGCTCCATCTGGCAAGGTAGTTACCTGAGTTTAGATATGTCGGCAGACAGATTGAAAAATGGGACTAGGTCCCACCCAATCAAACTCAGAAAATGTGTGAATAGTCCCTCATGGACTGACTTGGATTTGTTTTAATATCAAGTGAGAGGAAGACTTAGGGGTTTTCTTAGAAATCTAAATAATCACGCTT
This sequence comes from Pterocles orientalis, assembly GCA_011057875.1. NCBI lineage: Eukaryota > Metazoa > Chordata > Aves > Pterocliformes > Pteroclidae > Pterocles > Pterocles orientalis. The sequence goes on along the minus strand of WKFP01013990.1, from coordinate 239,748 downwards.
GATTTTTACACTGAAGTGTTAATAATAGCCTATACAGTTTGTAAAATGCTTCTGAGGTTTGCAACTAAGAAGACACTCACAGACGATGGAAATTGAAAGGCAACAAGTGAAAGTCTGGCCTTTGTAAATTTTATTTGAGTTACATTCCACCTGATAGAAAATAGTGTGGAAATCAGAATAAAAAAAAAATATTTCCCTTGAGCCATATAATTTATTTTTGTACACTTTTAGATTGTTGCTTAAGTTGAACTTTATGAAATTTTAAATATATTTTCAGTGTATGACTAACCTAAACTATCAATGCTGACACTTAAAAATCAGTCCTGTAGGAAAAGCTACCAAGTATATTCATTATTTTCAAGCACACATTTTTTTAAAGTAATGCCAATAATGGCAAGATATTAAATAACCAAGCCACATTTCTTTTAACTAAAAAGTATTTGTTAAACAGAAGGGGTTTTCAATGTTTAAGGTTGACATGCATCTTTTAACTTATATTTGCAATGTTGATTAGTTACTATTAAGATGTTTCCTTTACTATTGCTCCTTTGCATTATGTTCTTCCATTTTGCCACTAGCTTTCTGCGTTTGCTTCTGAAAAATCTGCTGTGTTGCACAGTAATTTTTGATCACACATATTTTACAAAGTATTTGATTAATGAATGAACCCTTATCTGGTGTTGGATAGTGAAAATGTCTCAGACAGCTGTCCATGCTACTGAAACTGCAAAAGATGGAACAAGACACTTTATACTTCCAAAGCCTCTGCATTCAGTTTGGTGGGTGAGAGCTCAGTGTCCCCAGAAGTTATTGTGGCAACAGCCATAATGTGACGACAAAACTGTGGGATCACTACAGAAATATTGACTACAACTCTGTCTGTCTTACAGAGGGAGAAAAGCAGGAGAACAGAAAGCAAAAAAGTCATATGGGCTGATATGTCCTTGAGCTGTGTCCTCTGACCTTGTAGTGGCTCAGAGCTAAGTACTGTTATTGTCAGGACAAAAAAAAAAAAGCAATCACACAGATGGTGAGAGTCATTTGGCTGAAGGGAGAGAGGATGGAAGAAAACAGAAACTACATCAGTTCCTTTATTTGAGAGGAGCCTTGGAAATCCTCCACTAATTTTGTCAAATTTTCCCATTTTATTCAGTCGCTTTAGGTAGTTTGGAAATCTGAGTTACTCTTCACAAGAAGACAGGTAGACAAGTAACTTGACCTACTTATTCTCAATGCCCCCATGAGACTCTCACCCCTGAGCAACAAACACCAGAATTTACACAGCTTAAATTGCTGGCCTTGGCTTAAAGAAGTTTTTACATTGATTTAAGCCAAAACAAATCTGTGCTTTTCATTCTGCTATAGTCTGGTTTCTTTCAGAGCTTGTTATAAAATCTTTGCAGAGTTCAAATACTCCTGCAGCACTATGCACTGAAGCTCAGTTTGAAATTGCAACTGCTGAGTCACAGAAATTAGAGGGAGCAGTAACCTATCACATACTTTATTTCTTAGCCTCACAACAAGTTAGTCCCAAGAGATGCTCTTTCCACTTCTTCCAGTGAGGAACTATTTTATAATCTACAAGAAGTTCCTTATTGGGAAGTTTTTCCTGACATTCAGCCAAATAATTATTTGTGATATTTTTCCATCTTAATGTAATCATATCAGTCTAAGTGCCCTAAAATCACCCTGCAATGTTAATAGGAAAGCTCTGAGTCAGGGAACAGTGGCTTTGAAAGGAGAAAGTAGATTAAACTGTCTTATTAATTGCAAGGAGTGAACTGGTGATTAAGGTCCTTGTTTTGCTAAAGCTTAAACACCTGTGAGAAAGCAACAGAACTATTTACATGGTTCAGATGGGTTCCTCCCCCCCTTCTTTTTTTAACATACTGCCTCTAAAAGGATCTGATTGCTGACACAAAAAATACTGCCTGCTTTGTTGTACTTACACTTTAATTTGGGAGTTGCACAGCTCAGTATTTTCCCAAAATATTAGTTGTAATACAGCATTCTCCATCTGTTCTGAAATAAGCAACATGGATTCTAATACCCTCCCATCTGTACACATATTTTTAGTCACGCATTCAAGTTTATAATCTCTCTGCTCCAATCTACACTCCTGGCACAAAACATAAAACTTGTTGTTTGTTCAAAAATTTTAAATTATGCTTGTGTGTGCATGTGTCTGTATTTTGAGTTCCTTTCTTGACTCTGGGGAAATGATTCAACATCCATTTGGCTGCAATAATACGTTTCCTATTTCTCTTAAATCTTCAAAAGTTTCTATTTGTGAATTGAGAGTCGTATAGTTCCTAGACAGCTGTCAGGAAAACACCGTAAGATGGAGGAATGAGAAGAAAGAGAAACCTGAGTGGAATACATCACAGGTGTGGGCAAGGTGTGTAGGTAAGTACTTTTTAAACACAGACCAAGCTAATTTGTTTTCCCCTTACCACGCTCATGGCTTGTTTATGAGGGTTTGGAGGACAAGCCCAAGTCCTAAGGTGACTGACAGATGACCAAAGGGAGAAAAAACCATCCCAGGTGAGGCTTCTAGTTGTGGTTTTGTAGAAGCAGTGTAAAATAAGGGAACAGTAAACCAAATTAGGTAACTAGATGTGGAGTGAAAAAAAGCCAAGCAGTTTCACCAAGTAAAGAAAATGTAACCACAGGAGAAACACAGTTTGCATTCAGAGTTCTTGTGTTTGCATTGCCCCATGTTCAATTTGGTTAAACTATTTTGATGCTGAGAACAACCACCTATTTAAAAAACAGTGGGAGACAGATCTTCCAACAACAAAGATATTAATGTGGCGGTTGAGAAGCCCAGGACATATTCCTGCTCCAGGACTGCTTTAAGGGAGATGGAAGGTCCAGGTCCCCTGTATTCCAAATCTGCAGTGTAAATCCAGTGTATTGGCTGTATTGTGGATGTGCAAATGACCCTATGTTGCAAGTGACACAGACCTGTTTCTCAGGCAATGTGCCTAGGCTTCCTAGTTCCTTGGTGCGGGTGTGCTTGCTCGACTTGACAGCACAGAAAGGAAGGATGGAGGCCTGGATATAGACATAGAGAATATAGAGGTCCCCAGTCTGAACATCTGGGGGAGTGTAATGCCTCCTGCAGAGCACACTGATGTTCAGCTCGGCTGCAGCTACTGCCTCTGTTTGGTGCAGTGGACCCACGTGAACCAGGAGCCTGGGCTCTGAGGACCTGAGCTGTAAGACAGTCTGCCAATACTGTGCAAAAGGTATTTTGGTGGTTTTGGAAAAGTCACCCAGTCTTTGTGCTTCAGGTTCCCATCTCCTTATTTTAGAGAGGCAATGTGAAGATACACACTCAAGACTACCTTGCACTTGTGTGATGACCTCAGTCCCTGAAGGTGTAGGGGTCATCATCCCTTATTAGAAGATCCCAGCGTGGCTATCTACAACAGAATTCTGGCCCTGGTTCTGGCTCATACTACATCCTTTATAGAAAGGAGCATGACACTGGGTAATAAACATTCCCATTACAGTAGCTGTTATTATAACTACAGATTAGCCGTTACTTCATGTTCTGAGATGTAAGCCCTTCTATCCCTTTATTAACAACCTCTCACAAGCATCTTGGAAAATTCTCACTAATAGACCATTAACTAATCCTTTCCCTGTCCCTACCCCAATCTGCTAAGGCAGTTATGGTCCTTTGACAAAAAAAAATCTAGCATTAAATAATGCATAAATAAACAAGAATATTTCTCTTTGTTCGTTGTAAATTGTAATATTCCACTGGAACTGCCCAAGACTTTATATTATAAATAAGAGCAAGCAGGAATGTCTGGGTCACTTTTTTATCTGACTCTTGCTTATTTTTAACGCCTCTGTTAAATTTTTTCTAAAGAAAGCTCTCACAGTTGCTTCATTTCACCCTCCTGCAGAGGTCTTTTCATCTTTGATTCCTCTTACAGTCCACCTCCGCACTTCATGTATAATCAGCACCTCCTTTCTGAGGTGAGGTTGACAGACGTTTGCCCAGTGTTGCAGATATGCTAGTCCAACAAACGCATAGTGGCACATGGATATATTTTTGAGTTATTTTCTGCTTTATTCCCTTAACATTCTGGTGTTTCAATTGCAACAGCACTTTGGGCTAAAGTTTCCAGCAGAGTGTTGCAGATGTGCCGAAGCTCAGAAACTACCAGGAAACCACATCAGAATATGCTGTGTGGTGAGCTTAGCGGGATACAAATTATTTTACTTCTAGAAGCAAAGCAACATTTAAAAACACTAGACCATTTACCAGATATGTTTTCTCTGACAATAGATACTACTAGATACTTTGAACAAGGACTCTTGAAGAAGAGAGAAGAAACAGAAAGTCAAAGGGAGAATTTCCATATACTTCAGTTGGCTCTGAACCACAAATTCAAACACAAAGTGGACATTATTAAAAAATATACCAACTATGTAGTAATAATTTGTCCTACTTATTGAGTTTTCCCTTTACTTTGATTTGGCACTTGAGTACTTTTAGTTTTAAATGCCATGATCAGCTTTGAGAAGTGCAAAACAAAGCCACAGCATTTGTAGATCTCCAATTAGAATAACTACTGCAGCATCTTTTTTTGAAACTAAAGAAACAAGGGTTTTAGAAAAAATATGAAACAATACAGAATAAGATTGTAAGCAGATAGAGTAATTTTACTTGTAGCATACTCTGGATGAAGTACTTGAAGCACTGTAACAATAACAATACATTATTACATGTACTGACAAGATATGTTGTGATTTAATGGATGACTTCAAAAGAAAATGGCAAAGGCAGGTTAAAATATCAAGTAGGGCAACATTTCTGAATATCCCACAGATTCATTTCTTCCCCTGTGAGTGTCAGAGGAATGGAAAATGTTGCACATTTAACTCACTCTCCATTAATTTAATAATTTTGGGCTCTTCATGGTACATTTTATTCTATCTTGGTCATTTAGAAACAATGTTCTACCAGAGTACAAGGGAAAATGAACTTATGGATGAACTGTTAATTCAGCATGACAGCATGTGGGAGGAAAAGTGCATTCGGATTTCAGGTCAAATACAAGATATGTCAGGTTACATCTGCTTTGTTCAGGTTTTGCTCAAGAGAGGAGTGGAGTGTGGTGGGAGGTGGAGAACAGCTGCTGCCGTTGGTGCTGAAGGCACTGGGAAACCACAGCCCTGAGACCTCCACCCGATATTTCAGGCATTTTCAGTGGTCTGGCCACTGCCTTTTTTTTTCTCAGCTATGTCTCATTCAAGAAAGGAGGCTGGGGCACTTGGAGATTCCTTCCCCAAGTGCCCACAAGAGGTAGGCTAGTTTGGTCTAACTGTGGTCTGAGGCAATGCTCTAGAGAGACTTGGGGATTGCTCCCTGTGCTCTATAATAGTAATGGGCCTGTCTATGCAGGAAATTATTCAGAAAATGCACTGTGGTGGTGCAAATTCACACTCTGCATAAATCTGCTTTAACTTTCAAGTCTGGACGAGACTTTATGCTTTGTTATCTATGTAAAGGTGATAATTCATCTGAAATCAGCAAAGAGAAGTTAAAAAAAAAAAAAAAGGACCAAAAGGAAACTTGGAACAGGAGATGCATTTGAAGAAAAATTTGTTTTATTCCAGTGGGAGACCTGAGCTGCTGATTCACACTTCAGGTGTGAGGACAAGCATGAAGCCATGCTTGGCATAGGTAAGTGTTAGCAGAGCAAGTATCCTGTCCTACCGAAGCACTGACCTCCTCCCAGCTACTTAACACAACAAAACACTGTGCTCAGGCAGATAGACTACTTCCAGGGGCAAGGCATCTTCACTTGACTTGGTGTTGTGTTGTCTAGATGTACTGTCTGCTGTCATCTGCGGAATGCTAAAGTCAGGATCCTCTCTGCAGCATTGCCAAGTCATGAATTCAGGCTCTCAGGAGAGAGGGCACCAACTTTAAATGGGATCGTGTCAACCAAATCTTTGGGTCTCAAGAGTCTATAATGATTACTGAACAGTCACAACACTGGTCAGCTGAAGATATTTCTGTGTTCATACCTAACCTTCCGCTTTGCAGTGGCCACAACAGGGCTTTTGGCGTCTCCTTAAGTACCTGCCTGTCAGGTCCTGGAACACTTGATGAAAGCAGCCTGGGTACAGCTCATAAACTAAGCTGCAGCACAAACATGACCTCTTTTTTATCTCTCAGCCTGTGCATGCTCTAAAATCTCTTCTGAAACTGGACAATAATGTGTCATGAAATTTTCCTTGATAAAGAAAAGATTTGAGATCTTCTGCCCTAGATGTTTATAAGCAAGACAGCAGCAGTAAATTGCTCTACTGACAAATTGTGATTTTATTGTGGGTCCTGCCTAGAAGCTGCTTTTCTCTGGGTCTCTGAGAGGTCTGTGGAAATCTCAGATTTTACATAAAAATACATTTCTAGCTGGGATCTAAAGAAGATTTTACATAGAAAATGCTATACAGAATGATGAAGTTTCCTACGCCGTCAAGATTTTAACAAAAATCTTATGATTAAGCAATGGAAGACATTTACCTCGAATTTCAAATGTTCTGGGTTAGCAATACTGAAATTGCCTCTGTGGGAACTAGCTTAGGCTTACTGAGTATTTTCAGGTCTTCTTCCTACTGTTTTATAGCAGTTTCCGGTATTTAAAGAGATTTCAGGAATCTTTAATTTGGCTTTCAAAATTTTTGGATGAACAGTCATCTGTCCAACTTTCTTCCAAAACAGCACGGCATTTTTAAGAGAAAACATTTGAGCGACCTCTTACTTTGCTGTTGAATATAGTTTCAGGGTCCAGCCACAGCCCCTTTTGCAAAGCCTGATGCCGCTTTCAGTCCACGTGACATTTGAGGGGGACACAGTGCTGGCCTGTTGCAGCATCCCTCCAGGGCTGAGGTGCCAGAATGCTGCTTCCCTGGCTGTAGTGCAGCCTTGCGGCTCCAGTCACATGCTGGGACATCTTCATGCATGACAGTAAAAAGTTCAAAGAGCCCACTGGGCTGCTTCCCAGGTACTGGAGTTCTTGAGTAAGACAGCAGCTAGAAAAGCTGTGCTGTAAACGAGTACCCTGCAAAAAAAAAGTCACCGCTCTTAAGCAGAATAAGATGGAAGCCAATTTTGTGTCCCACTCTTAGTTCACAGGCTTTGACAGGTCATACAGTTTATGGACTTACCATATCTGTGACAGCCTGATAATGCCTTTCTCCTTAACGAGAGGAGTTCAGGATTTATGTTGAGACCACAATTGGCCTTTGGCTCTAGAAAAATGATGGCAATGTGCAATGTCCAGTTTGGTCCTAATTCAAAGCAGAAAAGTTGAGTGGAAGAGCAAAGGAAGGACACAGGCTAATGCAGACACTTGAGTCTACTGGAAGTAATGAAAGAACTCTGCTTATGCGTTTTGGTTTGAAAGCTGTAGGAAATGTTTCTTTCTTCTTGAAGGATTTAATTGCCATTCCCCTTTCACTATTTCCCCTCTCCCAAGCCACTAGAGGGCCCCGAAGTCCACATTAACACTTGACTTGGCAAATTGGGGATTTTGACAAGAACATAAACAAACGTGAATGTGCTTTCCAGAATTCTTGCACTTTTGGGGTTTTCTCTTACCAATGCAGTGTGTAGGGTGAATACAATCACAATAAAATAAGGATGTGGGGAAGAAGATACTTTGATAGAAGATACCACCTTGAAGGGTAACGTCACCAAATGACTTCCACCCCCTAGGGAAGAGAATGTTATTCTGAGGTTTGGTGGAGGTGGTATCTCAGCAGCACCTGGGTTTCACCTGTGTCGTTCCTATTTTACCAGTCAGACACACATGTAGTAGACTCCTCGTGTGTGCGTGGGAAACTTGTGATTTCATACCACTCCCTATGAAGACACGTGCTTTATGTTAAGACTTCCCTCAAGTCCTATCTCTACAGCTTGTCTTTTGGTTGTGGGAGACGGAAGTAGCTCAATTCCCCTTGCTGTTGAGTGTGAGGTATGGGCAGGGTGTGTACTTTAAGAAACAGGAAAAGGCTCCTACAGAGCAATGTTTCTTTCTCCTCACAGAGTAGAATGTGGTGGGTGGGCACTCTTCTCTGTTCTGTATTTGTGGGAAGAAAAAGTGGGTGTGTATGAGCAGAGAACTTCTGTGCCTTTGGTCACACTACCAGAAGAGCACTTCCTTATGCTGTATCTTCTTGCAGCCCAAAGTAGCTTCGAGACCTTTGAACATATTCAGAAACAAGTGAAGTCTAAAAATAACTCCAGAAAGTTTTGCTTTCTGTTCCTCTCTCCATTTGCTTTTCCATAACCGTTTTATTAAATAGGCCTGCCATATCACATACTGTAGTCTCTGTCTGAGATGTCTTAATAGAGACATGTAAAATGATGTTAAATTTTTGGCAGGCCTTTCAGGACTAAAACTGAAAGCTGGATCATATGAATGGAGAGTATGTCATTGGGACCAACCATTCACTCACTTCTAGCCTGGAAGAGTCTGAAGTGTTGGGCACTGAGATACAAAAGTGTCACCATGGATTTTATGGCTTTTGCTGAAACCTATATAGTTTGATAGATGATAGCTAGAGCAGCTGATTCCACGATCCAAAGAGGGCAAAATGGGTTCCAATAATAAAATGCTAAAATTGCCAGAAAGCTTCCTAAAATACTTTGCCTGTGACACATAAGGAAATATACTGCAGTGTAGACTGGCTCTGCTGGCATTGGCTTGAAATGACCTGCGTAATACCAGTGGCCCTTTCATCCCAGAGTAGCAAGAGTAGCTGTTCAAAGTGACCTCTGTTATCCACTTAATGCACTGTGCTTACACAGCCCAGTCTTTTGGAAGGCTGTCACAGTATACAAATGAGGCATAAGCTATGTATTTTCCCTCTGGGTTAATTTTGCATTTCCAGAAAGGAATTACACATTTGCATAAGAAATAATGTTTCAGACAAATATATGGCTGCCAGGCTAGTGACTGTGATTAGTGACAATAGACGAATAAATGCTAAAGTACGAAAGTGCCCTCCTGTTCTTTTTAAGCAAATCTTTTCCTCGTTAGCAGTGACACAGAAGATAATACTGTATACGTGAGTAGCCACCACATTTCTTGTATACAAAGACTTGTTAATGATCCAGCAAGATAGAATGGATGGGATTAATCTGAGATAACTTTTTAGCATCTGATTTAGTCACCCGAACACCTGCTATGGTAAATAAAGGGAAAAAGGCACTTTTAAAAAATTGTTCACTTCACCTTCATGTAGATGACTAAAATATGTTATGTAGCTCATACCTGAGAAATATACCTTCCTCTCCTTTAATTACAAAGGAAGCCTAAATGACTATATGGGTTTTATATTATATATACTTAACTTTTGGCAAGATGGATCCCACCTGCCTTGTTGGTGTGGTCATGCAAATCTCACATTCGTTTGTGCTAAATTGCCAGGTACAGTTTCTGTGCTGCAGATGTGGTAGGTGCAGCACTTGAGAAGACAAGCATGCACAGCAGTTGGCTGCCAGCACAAACAGGTGCTTGAGAGAAACTACAGCTCCTAGGAAAGACCGAGTAGAGTTCAGTGATTCCAAAGGAGGTCCCTTTCCCAGCTTGGGACTCTTTGGAGATGCAGGAGCACGTTTCCCTTCTGCGGGTATGGGATCTCTGGAGGAACTGTGTGGGCAGCTGTAGCCAAGCTGCTGCCTGAGGGAAGTCTGTCTAGAGGGCGTTGGGTCAAGCGGAACACACTTCCATGTCCTGAGCACCTTCGTGGGTTGCCTCTTGGTGCCCTTCTCAATCCCATCTGCCAGCATCCCTCCAGGAGTGATGAGCGTGCTCTGCCCAGCTGCCTGAGCTGGGGCATGGGGCATGCAAGGAGGGTGACACAGAAGGAGAGTGGAAGGATGGAGAAAGAAAGCTTTGGTAAATAATTTAAAATACCCTGTCACTCTTCAGGGAGTAGTTTAATCCACTGTCTGCTTTCTTGGTTAGTCTCTGACTAACTTGGTTAGTTTTGTTTGTTTTATGTGTGAATGTTCTTTTCTCAAAATAATAAAGATTTCCTGCTAAGGAGTGGTTTGAATTAGCAGTAATTCAGAACAATTTATTTTTTTTAAGGGTATGAATGGAATTATAAAATGCTCTATAGTATTTTAATTCTTTCTCGATTTCTTTCATTAACATATTTTGAGTTTTGAGGTATGTTCACACCAAATATACGACTTAGTTCCAAGTACCTTTCTTCTTAAAGCCCTTGTGTTTTGGGGCATAGCCAGATAGGACGACAGAATATCTATTATTTTCCTAGATCATATGTTGGGTTGACAGCACGAAAAACATTTTATCCTTGCGAGAATATTAAACATTCCTGTCTAATTTAAAAAAGGGATTGTCTAAAGGACTTTCTTGCTATAAGCTTCTACATGCTTTTGGGATCCTCTTCCTGTTCTTTAGGAACTGTTGTGTATTCTTTTACAACCAGCTCTCATCATTTAGGAACTAATTTTGTCATTTCAATTGTAAGTGGTTTACAAACTCCTAAAAAATCTCTGTGGACATCTAGTGCATTAATGGGATGGGGAAGAGGAAAAACTTCTTGCAGTGAGGTATTATAAGCAATATAAAATATCCCCAGACATGATGCTGCAGTTTAGTGGCTAATTGTGTGGCTCATTCAATATTGTATGAGGAGCAAGATTTCCTGTCAAGTAACTGATGTCTCAAGTTTTTTTTTTTTTTAATAATGCCTCTGGGAAGTTTAGAAAAAAAATAGAAAGCTCACTTAATTAAAAAAATAATTGGAAAAAAATCATTCTCAGAAAAGAGAAAGTTTTCTGGAATAGCAGTGAAGTTTATCTCACTCCCCTTCAGGCTAATGAATGATAACATATTCAGCTGGAGAAAGGTATCTTTAGAAACATGATATCATCACAACTAAATCTTATTGACTGATCCCACATAGCAAGCAGGACAGTTGTGGCAGCCTCATACAAATTAGTCACTCCTTGAACTTCAGATTCACTTCACGTTTCTTTTGGTGATTTCTCTCATTGCAGCTATCTCTGGCACTGGTGAGACACACTAGGAGTGCTGGGTCCAGTGCTGGGCTCCCAAGTACAAGGGAGACAGGGACATACCAGAGCCAAGTCCAGCAAAGGAGCATGAAGGGATGGGAGCATCTGACACAGGAGGAGAGACTGAGAGAGCTGACACTGTTAAGCCTCAAGATTAGAATGGCTCCAGGAGGATCTTACCAATGTGTATAAATATGTAATAGGTGAGAGTAAAGAAGAGGAAGACTAATCTCAGAGGTGCAGAGTGACAGAACCAGAAGCAATGAGCACAAACTGAAACAGAGGAGCTTCCCTCTGAACAAAGGAAAACACCTTTCTACTGGGAAGGTGGTAGAACTCTGGCACATGTTGCCCAAAGCAGTTGTGGTATCTCCATCCTTGGAGATACACAGGCCTGGTGAAATACTAGGGCCTGAGCAGTGAGGCCCTGAACCAAAGTTGACCTCTAGGTGAATCTCACAACCTAACAATATATCTAAAATTATAGTATTGATCACATATGCAGTGTACAACCTTATGAATATATGCCGATTTATAAAAGCTTTTGTTGTAACACTTATAGAGCATTGCTGTAACACTTGCTGTAAGATAATGGTTGTGCAACAGTAGCCCCACTCGCCAAAAAGAGATATACCTATCTCAAACCCACAAACAGACCTCTACGTGACAGAATGTAGCAGGGCGGTGATGGGCTTTGTTTAGAGATGCATAATGAAAGATAACCAGATACCTTTACTTCTTCCTAACTTTTTCTCAGGTTCTGGCCAAGTGCAGGAAAAAGTTAACAAGGAAAAAAAAAACCACACTAGATGTTTTTTGCCGCTTAAGATAGAAAGTTGTTTATTTAACTGTATAAAAGTGGGGACCGTTTGCAGGGAAAATTGGAAGCCTCATCTATACAGTGGATGCACTGTATAGAGATTTCCCAATTGCCAGGAAGGTTTTCTTCAATCCTTGCTGCAAACGGGTTTCCCAGCCCGTTACCATTACGATGGTAATGTATTAACAGGGCAATTGGTGATGTATCTTTCTTAATCACTGTTGCTAACTCTATGTAGTAAAGATTAGGTGCACTACCTCACTTTCTGCTTGCTATAGTAGTTTGCTTATTATTTTGCTGCTTTAACTTATCTTGCTTTAATTCATTTTCACTTTATTATTTTTTCATTATTTTATCACTTTAAACATAAGTAAAAATAAGTTTATTTTTTTTAAATTTGGTGCCTGTGTCCTTTGTGCTATCCCCGTTGATTGTCAAAACACCTGGGCAGCCTGCTATAAGTGACCCTGCTTGAGCAGGGGAGTTAGATTAGGTCATCTGCAGCCTCTACTTTTCTGTGCTTCTGCCACTGTTTTGACAAGAGCCAGTACAGGCTCCATCTGAGCAGCTTTGGTGCTGCTGTAGTTTATGTGCAAGTATGAGGTTTTGAAACAAGTTTTCTGTCAAATTACAGACTGAGAAACAGATTTCTTCATTTCCACAGTTAAACAGAGCCAAAGACCAGAATGGACAGAACAGATATCCAGTCTGAACCACTGTCCATTAAAAGCCATGATACCTAGTTGTCATGGTTTGACCTGGCTGGCAGCAAAATGCCATACAGCCACTTGCTCACCCTCCCCCCTCCTAGGGATAGGGGGAAGAATTAAAGGGGTAAAAGGAAAAGTGACTAATGGGTTGAGATAAGTACAATTTACTAATTGAACTACAATAAAATCGCAAATAATAATGATTGAAATAATAATAGCAATATATAAAAATGTACAAATGTAGAGATGAGTGATACACAGTGCAGCTGCACACCACCCAATAACCAAAACTCAGTCCATTCCATTCTAACGTTCCTGGAGCAGGACAGAGTCCTGAAACTGCAATCCCAGAAAAGAAATAAGAGCCCAGGAGTCCAAGAGACCAAGAGTCAACTGAGAGAGTGAGAGAGACACAACCCAGAGAGAGAGAGTGAACTTCCAGACAGAGCCTCATCTCCATATTGGTCATGACATGCATCATGTGGAATATACTATTGGCCAATTTGCATCTCAACCCTAAACCTAAGGTCAGATCCTAAGACAGTAATTTGGGTTATGCACCCGCAGGCACTGGCACTGGCACTGGCACAGCAGAGAAGCTGAAAAGTCCTTGACTGTCCTGGCAACAACTATAAACATCAGTGTGTTATCAGCCCAATTCTTAGCACAAATCCAAAACATAGGGTCTTACTAGCCACTATGAAGACAGTTAACTCTGTCCCAGCTGAAGCCAGGACACTAGTCCGAATGAATTAATAGTAAAATAAGATCTTTGGAGGTTGTGTAGTCTGTCTCTAGGCAGAGTGAACTTTATCTAAATAATTCCTGGCAACGTGGTTCTAGTGGTTAACGATCCCTAAAATTAGAAAGAGTTTTTTGATCTCTGAGTGAAATTCAGTGACAGTTAGCCCTAAAAGCCCATTAACGTGTCTTCTCGCCACAGTGGTCACTGAGCAGAGTTTATTCACTTTCGTTTTCAAGGGTCTTTCACACTTTGCAAGGCGGCTAGCATTCCATCCTCAGTCTTGTCTTCTCCAGGCTGAACAACCCCTCCAATTCCTTCAACCTTTTCTCACTACAGACACAGAAAAAAATTACTGGGGACTTTGCATTCAAAGACTGCAACATACCTGTGGGTTATCTGCCTAGTCTAAATGCTACCAACCAACCAACCCAGCACTCTCAGACTGACCCTTAAAAACAGCCTGTGTTTTCGTGTGTGGCATGTGCAGAATCAAATGAGCTGGCAAACCCATTTAGAGATTTTGGAACATTGTATCAAGACTAAAAACAGTGGTTAGGTCAAAATGTATGTACTCAAAAGGAAGACTGGTAGTGGGTGTCCAGTCTCTGGTGGCCCTGGGCTCCCCGCCTCGTCAGGTGACACCTGAACCTTGGAACAACAGTTCACTGCAGGTTCCCAGTTGAGATGCTTTGATACCTTCCCTTGTTGAGGAGCCTTTCTCTCTCCCTTTGTTACACTGGGAGCATGGAGAGAACTGCATCCTGCTCCAGGCGCTCAGCTGCGTTCCCAGAGCTCAGAGGAGATCTCCTCCCTTGGCACAGCATCAGCCCCTCTAGTATGGCTGAAATGCACTCATGGAGGATGCAATGAGGTGAGCCAAGGCCACAGAGCACTGGAAAGATCCAAAATCACCAAAGTCATGGCCTTCTCAGCCCTGATGGGAGAAGAGGCTGTGACAGCCAAGCTCTTGAGGCATTTTCTTCACTACCTCACAACACCAAGTGAACCTTAACCTTCATCTGCCTGAAGAAAATAGGAGAAAGCAAATGGACAAATACAAAAAAAAAGATAAGTGAGCAGAGGAAAAATTATGTGCGGAGGATCCTCTCTGCTCCATGCCTTCTCCTCCCAGCCCAGGTAGGCAGTAAAGGTCTCAAAAGATGAATTTTACTTCTGCATTTGTTCCAATGCAAAGCTGAAGGAGTTATGGATGCACTAAATTCAACACAAGCAATTCCACTCTACCCCAGGGACAGTGATATTACACACAGACAACTAAAATAAATAAGAAGACATAGTCTTATATGCCAAGTTAATGAAATCTGTAGCTCTGTAAAGATAATAGGGCTAAAGAAAATAAACCAAGAAAACCAGTAAGAATTTGCAATCACTAAAAAGTTCCTGCTATGAGGAGTAACGAGGAACAAGAGTCTGCTCTTACTGAAGTCTTAGCAAGGGTTTCTTCTCAGTCATTTCACTTTGAAAACACTTTGAGAAATAAGCTAACATATGTTCTGACATCAAAATTCTGAAAAATAAATAGAAATTCACAATACTTTTCAGTGTTATCGAATCTATATTTTTTATTCAAGTCATTTCACTGAACAAAACAGACAAAAGAGGAATCAGGCCCAAAGTACTGAAGTGGATAAAATAATTTAAATGCAAAATGTAGTCTGTTAAATGTAGAGCGCACATTTACATATTCAGAAATGTACTGATGCTATCAATCTCTCTCACATATTACTGAAGTATGCACTATTTTATTCAAAATGCTGTAGTCTAATTCTTTTGGTAAACTCAATTGATTTTAACAGGATATTGCTGTTGTAAACAGGTGTAGAATTTAAAAAAAAAATGTCCTAATGCAGGCATTTGCTTTTACAGACCTCTTTCAGCTGTCTTTGGTTATGCTCTGCTGTGAGCTTTGAAGTGACCTTCCAAGCCTGCTCTGTGGAGCCTACAGGGTTATTCCAAGCTCCCTAGAAAATGCTAGTTCTGGGTATTTCTTGAAACAGGCTCCTATGGCAGTTTGCAAAGTGCATTTCTCAGGATAGCAAGCAGACAGAATGCACCCAACAGCAGGACAGGCTTCATGGAAGAAAGTCTAAGTTTTCAGTAGGACTTCTTAGTGTCTGCTCTGACCTCACATTGTGAGACCTGACAATAGAGATGCAAGATTGCCTAAGAAAGCAAAAGACAAATAGACTTGATAGTCCAACAGAGTGAAAATCGTTTGAGAAAGGCAAAGGGTTTGAGCTGTATTTAAGATGTAGGGGGTTTAAAGTTCTCTCTAGCAGAATGTCAATTGTAGTACATTTATAACTTGAGAAAAAAAGCATAATATAATTTTTTCAGTAGTTTGAAGAATGAGACGTTGGGGAAAAATATTTCTCCTAGAACAGAAAAAACAAAAGGCTTCTGTCACAGACCATGAGCTTTTCGAACCACAGTCACCTCACTTGTAGGAACTGACGATGCCAGTGCTCTAGCACAAAAACGTATTTGAGTCTAAAATCAGCTTAACTTTGATTTCTTCTACCACTGTCTTAGAAAAAACTGTGCTGGGTGAATGTTAGAAAACAATTTTAATTAGTTTTTTTATAAGGTTATTGAACTCATGCTTTTTATTTGGTATCTGTATCTATTCTCTGCTTCTCTCAACAGCCAGGAGCTAAAAGATGTCAGCAAAGAATAGGTCTGGAAAAACAAGAATTTGTATAAATAATAATATAGAAACAGAGTTATAAGGCATGTTTTGAGGGAAAAGTGTAGAAAAATATCTTGGGGGAAAAAAAAGGTTAAACTAAAAATATACAGAGATATTTTGTGAGCTTTTGCTATTTTGCATATTTGAAACAATAATCAAACCTATTTGTCCCGATGGTTCTTTTCAACATTTTTTCAGAGTCAAACACTTTATTTTCCAAAGTGAAATTGTTTTTCTCCTTTGATTTCATCAAAATTGTCATTGTTTTAAATGGAGAGCACTGAAAATACATTGATTTAAGATGTTTCTGTAAAAAAAGAGACAATATCCTAGAAATAATCCAACCCCTTCATTCTGCAACATTTTCAAACATTTCAGTTTTTAATCTGTGTAGAAAATACTACATTTTGTAGTTGTTAATGAATGAAAAATTAAAATATGCTACTTTCCTAGGTGCTCATGTTAGATGGTAGCACTTCATATCATCATGAAGAAACAGGCTACACCCAGAGTAATAATTAGGAAGGGAAAAGGCATTGAAAATTTCAGCATAAATCCTGCTAGTAATCAAGCGTGTGGTAGGAAAAAGCACACTGAATTTGCAGATAACACAAACAGAAGAGAAGTAGTAATGATTCACTGATACAGCAGTAACATAGGCAGTCCTGTCCTCTTTAAGCAGAAAAAAGAAAGAGAAATTTTTACCAGTAATTACTAACTTTCCCTAAGGAGGTGGCTAGGAATTTTATCTTGAAGATTTGTCTTAATCTGATTAATTTGTTTTAGTAGCAGTAAAAAAATAAAAGAAGAAAATCCCTGGAGATAAAGGAAAGCAAGAAAGGGAGAGCAAGGACGGAGTCAGTCATCTTTTACAGCTTTTCCAGGATTTGGGGTAGCACTGGGAAGGAAAAAGAAACTCCAAATTTTATGAAAAAAACCCCCAAATGTTATAAAAAAACCACACAACTTTATGAAAACTCTTCCTGAAAGATACCTGGTTTTTCCAACTGTTTTCCTCCATGTAGAGCATCATCCTGGTTAGGGGAATTGCACTAGTACCTTTTGGTGTAGTGGGGACTTGCAGGCTTATTCAGCTATTAACTAGAATCTAAAAACTCAACTAGGAGAGACCCTCTTTCAGTAACCACTGGCATTGCCGCTGCTCTGATGTTCCCCAAGTGGAGTGAGTCCTCAAGAAAGTTAGCTGCAAGGCATAGAACACAGTTTGAAGGTGGTCTTGGGGTCTGTATCACCTGAATAGATTTTAATGAAAGAGTGATGGTAAGAATACACAGTGCTTTCTGAGAAATGAGAAGCTCTCTGTAAATTTTTTTCTTTTGACTTTTCACAGTATGGGACCTGTCTTTTTCATACATTTAATTATCTGTCTCGCATTCTCATTCCTTCATTGTTTTGTCATTATCATAGATTTTTTGTCATTGACATATGATCAAACACACCACTTCCCCCAAATTTCTGCCTCATCACTTGTCTGTAAATCCTCATCTTGCCCCATTCTTTTCCATGGTGGGGAGGGGTCTCAAGGTAGAAGTGGGTTGTGACGTTCTCTGCTACAGCTTAGGGCTGATAGCATCCTCACGGGATGCCACCTCTACGGATGGCACTGCACAGATGCCAGACAGCAGTGGTGCAAGTAGGGTCCCTCTAAGTCTTAGTGGAGTAACTAAGATATTGTGATGGGATTTCACCCTCCCCCCCACCCCCAAAGTTAGGAGGAGTGATGAAGAGGGAAATGAAGGAGCTGTACTCCTAGATCTCCTCATGTGCTTTTTCTCTCCTCAGTTCTGGGAGCTGGAGTTACAGGCAGAAAAGGTCTGTAGGGTCTAAGAGGTCTTTGATCAGTATCTAGAAACTTGTTTGACAGATGCAATTAAAGCTGAAAATGAAGGCAGCAGATTCTGAAAAGAGCAGGGTTGATCTAGTTTAAAGAAGAGATTTTACAAAATTATGTAATGCATGGGACAAAAATAGCACTTCTATTCAACTCTATAGAAGAAGAATGAGACAGCTTACTGTGAAATTGAAAAAAAAAACATTTTAAAACTGATAAAATAAAATGCATTTTTACACAGCATGCTATTAGCCTGGAACCCTTCACAGTTTCTATCACAGGCAGTTTTTGGCTGGGCTGACCATGACTTGCTGGAATACTGAGACAGCGATGGTAAAAAGCTGAAATAAAATCAGCACTTAAATGTGCATAGACACACACATGAATATTGAATCATATATTCTTGTCTCTTACAATCTGCTTATTAACAAAGGTAGATGGATTTTGCTGTCAATGACATATAAAATAAATCAATAAAAAATGCTCTCTTTCAATGCGACATCTTTGAGGGAGATGCTCCCAAAAATGTTTGGTTTTCCATCCTACTCTAGTTTCAGGCCTGTTGCTTAAAATATATGTCCAAACAATTGGACAGGATGACTCATAAACACGTCCCTAGTGTTTTAGATGACAATAACAAACTTTTACAATAACAATAGACTTTTCTGTGCAGAAGGCGTATTATGTTATACTTCAGTTTCATGTCTCTGGACTTCTAGATTCAAATTTTTTACTTCATTCAAGGCTCCTCTTTCACATGTAAAGGTTGAAATAAATTTTTTAGAGTGGAGGGAGCAGAAAGGGCAGCTTCCTTGGCTTTCTCATGGTTAAGAGTCTGTAAGAAAGTGGTGAATCCACAACATTTTTCATTTCCACCAATTTCTGTTTTCCACTTGTGTCTCTCTGCCATTCCCCATGTTTGTCTGAAGTGTCTTAACAAGACACATTGTCAACCATCTGTCATTGATTTTATTTTCATTGCACTGAACTAATAGCAATGTTTGAGGGCTTTATTCAATAAAATTTGTCTAGCCATGGTTGCACGTGGGGTGGGATGTCTCTGCTGCTGAAAAGAGCTCATAGAAGTAGCTTGTGTTTCCATCTGGTGTAATGAAATTAAACTCTGTGCCCAGATGACTCATGACCCATGTGCGGTAGCTGTGTGTTTGTTGGCTGACTGTGGACGGTAAGGATTAATGGCTTTTCAGCCATCAGTGGGCAATGGGATGAAGCCAAGGTGCAGACCACAGCTGAGCTCCAACCCTGGTGCTAACCACCACACCTGTGCATGCAGCTGGGAGGTACAGGGGCAGGAATAGCTCAGTCGGGGCACTGGGAGATTGCTGTGAGGGAAGGGCAAAGGATCACTTCCATTTCAGCTGCCTTCTGCCCAATCTC
>WKFP01013990.1:197220-210555 GCA_011057875.1 Pterocles orientalis | reverse complement strand
GGAGCTGGAGTTACAGGCAGAAAAGGTCTGTAGGGTCTAAGAGGTCTTTGATCAGTATCTAGAAACTTGTTTGACAGATGCAATTAAAGCTGAAAATGAAGGCAGCAGATTCTGAAAAGAGCAGGGCTGATCTAGTTTAAAGAAGAGATTTTACAAAATTATGTAATGCATGGGACAAAAATAGCACTTCTATTCAACTCTATAGAAGAAGAATGAGACAGCTTACTGTGAAATTGAAAAAGAAAGCCATTTTAAAACTGATAAAATAAAATGCATTTTTACACAGCATGCTATTAGCCTGGAACCCTTCACAGTTTCTATCACAGGCAGTTTTTGGCTGGGCTGACCATGACTTGCTGGAATACTGAGACAGCGATGGTAAAAAGCTGAAATAAAATCAGCACTTAAATGTGCATAGACACACACATGAATATTGAATCATATATTCTTGTCTCTTACGATCTGCTTATTAACAAAGGTAGATGGATTTTGTTGTCAATGACATATAAAATAAATCAATAAAAAATGCTCTCTTTCAATGCGACATCTTTGTGCGAGATGTTCCCAAAAATGTTTGGTTTTCCATCGTACTCTAGTTTCAGGCCTGTTGCTTAAAATATATGTCCAAACAATTGGACAGGATGACTCATAAACACGTCCCCAGTGTTTTAGATGACAATAACAAACTTTTACAATAACAATAGACTTTTCTGTGCAGAAGGCGTATTATGTTATACTTCAGTTTCATGTCTCTGGACTTCTAGATTCAATTTTTTTTACTTCATTCAAGGCTCCTCTTTCACATGTAAAGGTTGCAGTATACGTTGAAATAAATTTTTTAGAGTGGAGGGAGCAGAAAGGGCAGCTTCCTTGGCTTTCTCATGGTTAAGAGTCTGTAAGAAAGTGGTGAATCCACAACATTTTTCATTTCCACCAATTTCTGTTTTCCACTTGTGTCTCTCTGCCATTCCCCATGTTTGTCTGAAGTGTCTTAACAAGACACATTGTCAACCATCTGTCATTGATTTTATTTTCATTGCACTGAACTAATAGCAATGTTTGAGGGCTTTATTCAATAAAAAAAATTGTCTAGCCATGGTTGCATGTGGGGTGGGATGTCTCTGCTGCTGAAAAGAGCTCATAGAAGTAGCTTGTGTTTCCATCTGGTGTAACGAAATTAAACTCTGTGCCCAGATGACTCATGACCCATGTGCGGTAGCTGTGTGTTTGTTGGCTGACTGTGGACCGTAAGGATTAATGGCTTTTCAGCCATCAGTGGGCAATGGGATGAAGCCAAGGTGCAGACCACAGCTGAGCTCCAACCCTGGTGCTCACCACCACACCTGTGCATGCAGCTGGGAGGTACAGGGGCAGGAATAGCTCAGTCGGGGCACTGGGAGATTGCTGTGAGGGAAGGGCAAAGGATCACTTCCATTTCAGCTGCCTTCTGCCCAATCTCTGGGAGGTGATTGGAGGTGGAGGTGGCCAGAAATGTTCTACTACATCCTCAGAGGAAAAAAGTCTTTTCCTTCCAATTTCTCAAGCTCCCTGCCTTAGGGAATAGATCAACAGCTAGTTTGGAAAATATTCTCTTTGGAGATGTGCTAAATTTGTCTGTTGTACACTGTTGCTTGTCGAAATTTAAACAAATTTTATACAAATGTGCAGTTTTGCCTTGTTGGTTTATTGGTGATGTTCTTTAATTGACAGGGTTGGATTGATTCTTTGTCTATTTCTATAACTTTCTGTGATTCAATGCAACCATTATAGTTTATTTTATACATATATATATTATTGCACAAGATATACTTTGATTTTTTTTTATTCTGTCTGCCTTAAAAAGCAAGTCAGTTCACAATTATTCATATAGAGCTTAATCTTCAAATAGGTGAACAAGCAATTGGTCCATTAGAAAGGGTACTTACAGAGCACCAAACAGGATTAAGTAGAACAGAAAGCATCAGCTGCTTTCAAAGGCATTTTTTTCTCACCAAGTATTTCCAGTAAAACAAATATGAAAGATGCTTTGCAAAGAGTGCTCTCAGTAACAGAAGGACGTCCCAGATGTTACCCTTTCCCACTCTGGGCTTTTGATGGGCTCTTCCATCAGCATGGAGCTGTGTTGTTTGGTGATGCAGATGCCTGACCTGTTCATTCCCACCAACGGTGTAGTTTGCAGGGACATTCCCTGTTCTGCTTCTCTGAGCTTCAGCATTTCTAAAGGGTCGCTTGACTTGGCCTGACACATCTCTCCTGGAGCAAAGAAATGGATTAAGAAATGTCTGGAATAAGAAGTGCTTCATATGAGATGTTCTGGCAGAGCTGGGGAGGTGGCGATAACCAGGTAGGAGGGACAATAAACTTGGTGCCATGAGTGGTCTTTTCACCAGGCAGAACAGGACGTAGAAGGTGGTGTCTGACTGTAGGGTTAGCATGGCTTTGCTGGTAGAATGTCCTGAGGACAGCAGCCCTGAGCCATGGCTATGCTGAGATGGTGCTTCTGGCCATGCCCAGGGACCAGCTGGGACTGTGGCATGTGGTGCCCTGGGTCACCCGACCATACAGACCTCTAGGCTCAGCTCTTGTTCTGCAAGTATTTTCACCATATAAGCTGTTTGGTTTGATGACCCTCGAGTAATTTCTCATTAATTCCACATATTTTTCAGCAGCTTGTTGGCCTGGGAATTCTGCAGCTCCCATCCTAAAGCATTCAGTTGTTAAAAATAATAAGCAGCTCTAAAAGGTACAGTACTGAACTCTAACAGCAAATTGTAATTTCCTGGAATTCACCAATTGAAATAATATTTGGAAAAATATTTAAAAATTTATTTTTATTTTACTATTTTGCTATTTATACACTGGTATGCAGTGCTTGGGGGCATCCTGCATATTTGAAAAAATATAATCAATGGACAGCAATGAGCTGAAGTAGTTACCCATCTGTTTATTATTTCTACTCTTAAACCCATGTGACAGATTTTAGGGGGTTTAATCTGAAGCATGATTAACTGCAGAGGATGAGGTGAAGTACAGTAAATGTAAAACCTTTGTCTTTCCATATTAATGTGCATGAACATATCTGTCTTTCAGAGCCTCAGTGAATATAGGTAGCATGCACACTTTGAACAAAATATTCAGACAAAATATCTAAATAAAACCAAAAAAGGATTAAGGAAGACAGACTGGCTACTCCTGTAAGGTATTTGTGGGGCCAACGTGACCCGGTGGTGCTGTGCTACCCTCCCCACAGCCTGTCCTGGCAGGATACACCTCTTGGAGGCTGCCCTGTGGGGAGAGCCACCAGCGAAGTGCACTGACTGCTCATTCTGCTCTATCTGCACTCAGGGAGGAGGGGGAGAGGTTTGGCCAGAGGGACTTGGTGCACATTTTCCAAAGGGAGAAATGATGCAGACTGTACTAAAGGTGATTCATATTTGCATGTCTTGCGACCTTTCAGTAAGACCCACTGCACACATGCTTGACCTTTCCATGGTCCAGCTGCTGCAGAGTTTGCAAAGAACGTGTTTAATGTTATTTGCAACAGGAGTGTTATAACTGAGGGTAAGGTGTTGCACAAAGACCAGAGGGCCAAGTCACCCCACTTCTTCTAGACATCAGATTGCTGCCTTAGTCTGTTTTTATGTCTCTTAAAGTAATGCAATGATTATTTTTAAAAATAATTGCATTAGTACCCAGTTTGAACCAAGGGAGTTGTGAAGTTGTCCTGACTAGAACAATCCAGACACTCAAAAATATCAGCTGAGTTATCTTTCCTGTACTATTTGCATTAAATAGGAATGCCAATAAAGTTTACTTATCAATACAATTGATTATTATAATGAAAATACCATGTTAAAGATATTACTAATTAATGACTATTAAATACTTGGAGGAAGTATTGGTTTAGTACAACAATGATGCTACAGTGTCTTAGGGGAACCCTTCCCAGTAGGCTTTTTCCTTGTGTTATTGAATTTATCTCCATCCCAGCTGTCCCCAACATGACACAGACCTTCCTGACACAGTAGCCCTTTATGTCCTTTAGGCACAGGACATAGCACATCTGCTATTACAGAGAGCAGTGATGACCTCGGTCTCTCTTGCTTTCCTCTTGTGTCACATTATTGTTGTGGATTTTGGGAACCCACTGTGTGCCAACTTTTTTGGTAGACGTGCTGTGTTCACAGGGGAACTGTGCATGTTGGTTGATGACTCAAGCTGTCTATAGTGGAGACTTGGGCTGGAAAAGTGAACTGAGCTTTGGCCGGGCACAGGTTTGGTGTGCTCTTCATCTCTTTTATGTTGAAGAGAGATCCAGCAGGGATCGTAATAGCTACAAATACCCTGTGTTCTAGTCAATGGTGAAACTGGGAGCACTAGCCAAAATAAAATAAATCCTTGTAAGAAAGGGGCTCTGGAAATAAATATACTATGAAACCTTTTTTTACATAATTGTAGTCTGAATTCATGTTATTAGTAAAAGGAGCTGAATGAGGAAGAATGTGGCTAATTAGTCTGGTAGTGGTCTCACCTTTTGTAGCCATTTTTCTGAACAGCTTATTGCTCTGCATTTTCACCTGGCCTTCCCATGAACATTTAATGTGTATTTTCACTGTCTCTGTCTTAGAATCTCAGAATATGCTTCTGAACCTGACACTTGATTCTTCATTTGCATTGCTTCACTAAGGTGGCACTGCTCTGAATGTCCAATGCTGAGGTACAAATTACACAAGAAACTCATGGCTTAGAATTATTAGTCTTAAAAGAATATTTGGAAGAACTTATATTACATGTGATGATTATAAAAGATCACTGAATATAAGACTAAAAGGCAATTTACTGTTTTAGTATGGAATCTGTCTTGCCTAATTCTAGCTGTCGAAGCTAAATTAGGAACACACAGAGGAACTAGACTAACTAGGATAGTCATTTAGCTTCTTTCGTGAAAAGGCAGAGAAAGAAGCACCTTCACAGAGTAAGTTTTTCAAAGATACTTTGATAACGTACTTTAGATACGCTTCACTAGTTGTGGAAAAGCCTACCTGAGTAGCTTAGGCTGGATTATAAACATTTAAATTAGATGTGGCAAGTCTTTGTCTCAGTGCTGAAGCAAAGCAGATCATGAGGTAAGACAACAGCAAGTTACTAACAGCCATTGTTATCAGTGATGACATTTGAATCATTGAGATAACAATAATATTAAATAATGAAGGAGTCAACCCTGAGGAAACAGCACAAGGGTGTCATTTGCTTACCTGTTTACAGTCTCTCATCCTCCATCAATATTTACACAGGGGCTCACATTCACAAAGCCCAAGTGTCTCTTCTGTCCCTCTGTGTAGATATTGTTCTTTGCCCTTCTTGTCTGGTCAGTAGGATACGGTAGACACAGGGTCGAGATGCATGGAAATTAGATTATTTGCATCTGGCCACGGTGCCTAAATTGACAGAATTATACCTGAAACACATGTAATACAAAAAGGGGGGGATCAACATAAGCAGGAGACGTGGGCTCGTCTTGAAAACTGAGGAATGGTCAATTAGCAGTGACTTGAGGAAACATGAAAGTGCTGATGTGCAACCCAAGAAGACTTTCGAATATTTGCTGTTTCCCTGCTTTTCATTTAAATTCTGAATATCACACTGCTGCAAATGAGGCATGGTAGTCAAAGCATATTACTGTCCATGACACAACAGCAGACGTCTCTGGCTGCAGTGCAACTAGAAATGCTTGTTTAAAAACATTCTCTCAGTGTGAAATCTAGTATTACATATATAAAATACTCATGTTCTGGTTTCAGAATCTAATAGCTTGATTGAGTGATTATTTGCGATAAGAGTTATTCAAGAGCTATTAAAAAATGACACTTAGAAAATTCTGGTGTAACAATGGGGTTGCTCCGCTCCTGGGAAACAACATTTCAATAGCACTAGATCAGCAATATGCTCTCTGCACCAAGAAGGTATGTTGCTCGTTACTTCTGCTTAGTGACTGTTTTTTCCAGTTGAGAGTTGGAAAAGAGAATTAATGAGCCCATGGTATTCCTTCCTGTCTTTGTAACTGGATAAGCAGGAGTTGCTGAGACTAGGAGAAAGGTGACTTTTCTACAACTTCAGTTCCTGCCATGGGAAGGCTGAAAATCTTTGCTTTGAGAATGGGGAGGCTATTTAAAAGCAATTTAATAGCATTGTCCCCAATAAAGCAGGAGTATTAAACAGATTATTGAGGAGAAAATGAAGAAACAACAGGAAATTCCTGTGTCACAATTCTAACTTATCTTTGGGTAAGACATGGCATTGAATTAGATATGAATCACATGAACTCGGTACTGCACTGCACCATGACTTCTGCCCTCTGTCAAATTGCAGTGCGTGCCTGTGCATTTGGTGGCTGTATTTTCATGTCCTCTCTAATCAGTGCTTGTACATCAGTCATTTTGTTATTCTATTAGTGGCCAAACTTGAAGAGCAAGCCGTATGCAAATCCTGTGACATTGCCGACTTTCCATCTGTGCTAGAACTAATCAATAAAGCAAGTATAGTGAGCAGTGTAACCTGCCTACTGACAGTATTTCATAGCTGGAAAATATTTCTATAGAGGCCATGAGAAGTGTGAGATGTAGAAATAACTAGAAAATAAAATAATCTTATCCCCAGAGTAAACTCAGAGTAGAAGACAGTGTTTACTCCCAAGTGTAACCTGCGGACATTTTTTAAACCAGATTTGTGGCCCATCTAGATGGCAAGCCCAACAACTGTTACGAGAGTCTCCCGGAGAGCACATGAGGAGGCTGCTGGGCAGCTCGGCATTCCAGGGGCAATGTTCCCAGCTGCACCTCTGCCAGTCTTTGGAGGGGCTGGAGATGCATCAGCTGTTTCTTTCTGAGAAATAGATTATGAAAGAAGGGCTGACTACTTCCCTCCAGGAATTAGGAGGGCTTCTCCTGAAATCAGAGGGATCCGCACTATGTCAGAAAGGAAGGTACACTGGCTTTCTTCCGTGGCTGTGCCAAGCACCCCATGCGCCTTGCTACGGTCCTTTGAGAGTGGTGATCTTGCAGGTACCTGCTGCATTTCCCACCTTTCTGCTGCTATTCATCTCTACCAAGAGAAATTCCTGGTCAACTTCATTAACTTCTCTGTTTTCAAGGAACTTTTTCTTTTTTAAATTAACAGAATACCCAGAAGCTGGGTTCTAGGAACTATGTGCTTCTAAAAACGGATTGCAGCCCAAGAGGGTGGATGGCACTTGGGAATAACGACAGAGTGGCAGACTTCCAGTACCTGCCCACTTCATCCTTTGCCTATTCTGCTTCTCTGCCAAATCCACTGACAACAGGGAATGCATATATGACATTTTACACAAAGGCCAACCAGAGCTATAATATATGTTAGGCTAATGTAGCCAACATCAGTGGTTTATAGTGGAAAACTGACGAGTCTTTTGTTACTTGAAGCTATGATAAATAGTAGAAGTCAAATTAAAATCAAGATTGTTGGTCCACTAAGCTGAAAAGAATCGCCTAACATATAAATTTATTTTAAATCATGAAATAGTTTTCTTACTGTTAGTTTCCTTAAAAGGAAGGCACCACAAATTTTACAGCACTTGTTTAAGAGCAAGTTACATATTGCTCATGGAAATGGCTTTTTGCAGCAATAATGCTTTATTCCTCCACATTTGATTCTTTTGGGTGATTGTTTCAGATATATTTGGCTTGGAGATAAGTCAAACTTGGGATTTCTTGTTTCTAGGAAGTTTGTTCCCTTCAGATATTCCTCTCGAAAGATACAGAAAAAATCAGGGTTTTATCTTAATTTTTTTCACAAATAGAAAAAAAGAAATTATAATTGTTATTGCTTTAGCTTAGAGAACAGTAAAGCACTTCCACATAGCACATATTTCCCAAGACTCTGGCAGCAACTGAAAGGACTTGTCATTTTTTCAGCTGCCTTCTTTGAGAAAAAAACCGCAAAGAGTAGTAGCATAAATGTCAAGTTAGGCAACAGCTGAGGCTTCCTGGGCTCTACAGTTTGGAAGAACCTCCACCATGAGAAATGCCCTTCAGGAGCTCTGAGATACCAGGACTTCTCTGCAACCTAAAGACTTTGTATATTTCTGTAATATGTTGTGATGGGTGAAACCATATTTTGTAATGAACATCTGTGGGTTTTTTCCTCTAGTATTACACAATTTTGAGTGAATGTACCCCATAAAAGTTCAGTGCCAAAGTCTGATCTTGTGAACAAGGCTCAAACCAAAGATCTGTGTCTGCTGCAACAGGATTAAACCGTCTCTTCCATCTATGAAGAGGCCACACAGTCTGTTTTAGCCACAATATTGTGCACAGAAGACTGGGCTGATGCTTCTCCCATGGGTAGTTTTGTCCCCTGGTGTCTTTGCACTGTCAGACATTTTCTCTGGAATCGATTTCACTGAGGGTAGGTTTCTGTAGCGCAGATGTCTACATCTGAGCCAGTCATAGGTATGTACTTCATAGTCAGCAGTTTTAGCTCAGTTTTGAGCTGAAAGAGGGTAGATTTAGATTAGGTATTAGGAAGAATTTTTTTACTGTGAGAGTGGTGAGACACTGAAACATGTTTCTCAGAGAAGCTGTGGATGCTCCATCCCTGGAGGTGTTCAAGGCCAGGCTGGATGAGGCTTTGAGCAAACTGGTGCAGGAAGGTGTCCCTGCCCATGGCTGGGGGGTTAGAACTAGATGATTTTTAAGGTCCTTTCCAACCCCAAATCATTCTATGATTCTATGATTCTATGATTCTATGATTCTATGTAGACATCAGTTGAAGAGTTGGCTAGGGTTAACTGCCAAATGTCACTGTGGGTATGCTTCCCTGCTTCACTATTGATTGCTTTCTGCATTTTGGAACCTGCCACATGCTCCCATCAGGGACTGGGGCCAGCAGGGTCACTTTCCATGGCCTTGGTGCTGTCAGTTGTCCCATATAGCACAAGCACCCCATGGCCCTGAAGACATGGTGTCCTCAGCTCTTGTGTCAACCTGCTCACAGACTGACTTCTCTGATGGTTTCCTCAGAGTACATTTGCCTAGGTACTCAGAGTGAAAGCTTCTCTCTAAAGAGTTGTGTGTGTTAGTAGCACTTTGGCAGAGCTTGTAACAGAGTGGCTGTTACACAATTCTCCCCATATTTAGGGTTTCTTGTCTTATTGTGCAGAGATGTTATAATTTGTCACAAAAGTTTTTGTCAAGTGGGATTTTTCTAAGGTTTATGTCTCTGTAGTACAGATGGAAGTGTATCTGATCTGCTTGTCTGGCTGATTTGATGAAACATATTCCACCACTAATCTGGAAAGCTGAGGCTTTTCTTTTGAAAAATTGGCATGTGGAGGCAATCTGGCCCCACCACTGCAGATGCATAAAGCACTTTGGCAGAGGGATAAATGTGGTTCCGCCGCGCAGACTGTGCTGCTTCTCCCTGCAAAACACAATCCTTCTCTCGGAGGATCTCTGTAGGAAAGACAGAGTGGTGCTAACGGTGGGGGGGAATCTGCAGCTTTTTACGTTCACCTTTGGGACTGATTCATTGCACAAGCCCAAAGCCTGTGAGAAGGAGAACTCTGAAGCTACTTTTGCATTTAATGAAGATGAAGGGCTATGTGGAGACTTCAGAGAGAGTCAGATTGTTATTAGTCTAGAGTTGGAAGAAACATCTGTTGTCAATGCCCTTTTTGTATAAGACAGCATTTTAAGGTTGTTTCGTGCCTCTAAAAAGATGTCTGTGAAACATAGCTTTAAATGCACAGAAAGTGGAAAGGGAAAGTTTGTCTGAATGCATTAACATGAGATATAACTGAGCAATGGAATTCCAGATTCCTTCTG
This sequence comes from Pterocles orientalis, assembly GCA_011057875.1. Taxonomy (NCBI): domain Eukaryota; kingdom Metazoa; phylum Chordata; class Aves; order Pterocliformes; family Pteroclidae; genus Pterocles; species Pterocles orientalis. The sequence continues at coordinate 200,695 of WKFP01013990.1, read as the reverse complement.
AACAAAGTGCTGAACAGTAGAGGACATGGCCTAGGAAAGGGACACCACTGTCTCTAAGAGTCTTTCTTAAATTATTCAGGGCAGAAATGGAACAAATACTTTTCTAATGGTGGGTTGGGAATACATAGCCAGTATTTTGTCCTCATGCTATTATGATCGAGGCTTAATGATGCTTCAGATGAACTCCATCAGTTGAGAATACATTAATAAAAATGTTCTGCTTATTCTGCTTTGCTGTACTTTCTAGAGTAGAAAACTGGGACCAGCTTAGGTTTTCTATTTTCCATTAAAATAAGTGGAAATAAGTTAACGTTGCTTAGAATAGGCATTGGAATCAAATCAGTGAATAAAACATTGCTGTTCCTACATCTTCGTGTAACTGAAGAGCTAATTTTCTTCACAGTAGCTAGTATAGGGCTGTGTTTTGGATATTGCTGAGCAGGGCTCACACAGAGTCAAGCCTTTTCTGCTTCTCACACCATGCCACCAGCAAGCAGGCTGGGGGTGCGCAAGAAGTTGGGAGGGGACACAGCTGGGACAGCTGACCCCAACTGACCAAAGGGATATTCCATAACATAGGACTTCATGCTCAGTAGTAAAAGCTGGGGGAGGAAGAAGGAAGGGAGAGATATTCGGAGTGACAGAGCTTGTTTTTCCAAGTAGCCATTATGCGTGATGGAGCCCTGCTTTCCTGGAGATTGCTGAACACCTGCCTGCCTATGGAAAGTAGTGAATTTATTCCTTGTTTTACTTTGCCTGTGCACACAGCTTCTGCTTTACCTATTAAACTGTCTTTACCTCAACCCATGAGTTTTCTCACTTTTACTCTTCTGATTCTTTCCCTTATCCCATCCGGGGAGGAAGTGGGCGAGTGGCTGTGTGGTGCTTAGTGCCAGATGGGGTGAAACCACAATACATGCTCAGGGAAAACTGAAGGAATTATTTGGTAGTTTAGGTCAACATTTTCATTAGTCAGAAGAAATATGTACAAACTTTTACTGGATGTGAAAGAAACGCCCATCACTTTGACCAGAGCTTCATGAGTTGTCAGGCCAAGAAAAAACATCTATCATGAGAACCATCTCACTTGGATAGAAGTTAAATGTCCTATGTCAATGTGAACTCCCCAGTGTGCCCTTTAGAAAGAATAGAAAGAAACAGGTGCTTCAGGTAAACAATTTCTCTACTCTGTTTTTAGGATTAAATGTATCACCCTCTGGAGGTGCTTATTTTTTTTGAGTAAGAAAAGCACCTCAGCCTGAGGTGCCAAGTTTAGTTGCAAATAATATATCTTTAGATCCCTAACTTGGGAGAGTTGAATCCCACTACTAAACTAATGTGAGATGTAGGACTTCTCTGAAATTAATTTTTTGAGCTAAAGCATTTTGTGAAAAAACTCCAGCAAATCTTGGTTTTAAAATGATCACTCAATCGATCCAGATGCTTATACTGTTTATAAAGCTCTGTGCTTTCTTTATAGCCTGAATTAGTCTAGCTTCAAATTTTAGTTGATAGATCTCATTAAACCCTGGCCTGCTCCAGTGAGCTATTGTATAGCTTTGTTCCCATGCAGTGCATGTGGGGATTTATCTCTTCTTAATTCACTTGTCTCAGAATCAGGTGCCTAGTCTGAATGAATCATTTAGTTTCCCCCAGTAGCATATGGAGATAGACAATGATTTATCCAGGCTGTTTGGGACATTCATTTTATGCTTGAAGAAAAACATCCTGGGATGATGATACTCTCTCTCTCCATCAGTTACAGAGGGGGCCTGGAAGAGGTGGTTTACGCTAGGTGATATTAGATTGGCTAAGACCAGGTGGAATAAATTCTTCTTTGAGATGGGTTTGTGACATTCCCAACTTTAGTTTCATTAAACTAAACATACTAAGCTTCTGGAACTAGCTCAAAGATTCTTTTCCCTTCCTTCCCTAGTCTGTCAAGTTATTTTTCATTGAAGTCCCCTGAGTTTCTTAACACTTCTCTCAAAGAGTGGACACCAGAAGTGGACACGTCCGTCAAAGCAACATACATTCCTGCTCCTACCTGGATTTCCCATTTGTGAAATGGGAGGATCACATTAGCACACTACCTTGGGAGTAGTGTGAGTAATTTGGCATGAGTAATTTTCTTCCACGACCCTCAAATCCTTTCTGAATACCAGCATCCCAGAGTATGGTTCCATGTCCTGTGCAAACGGCCTATGTTCATTGAAAAGATAAATCTTTTGAGGAACTAAGCTAACCCAATTTCTTTTTAAATTTCAGATCTCAAGACACATAAGGCAGACACTTTTCAGAAGGGTAATACTTCATCTGTAAAATTGACCTTAGCTAAAATCACAGGGTTGTGGCTCAGAGAGGAGACGATATTTGGTAAACTATATAATCTCCTCTCATCTCTTACATGTGTTTTTTTCCCTCTGGATTTTCAAAGAAAATGATTGATCTTTGCCTTAAGAGTCAAATTGCAGCCACAGGGAACAGTAATAAATTAACTGTTTGAATGCCTGACACTTTGTGCTGCAGAGGAATCCTGCAGAATTAGCCTCAGGTTCGCACGTTCCTCATATGTGCAATCGCAGCTCTTTGGAAGGAGATCTACATTTTCTGTGCACATAGACTTCAGTTTGGCTGGAATCTGATCTCAGCTAAACCAGCCTGAATCTAAAGTAACATCACTGACTGTGCAGCTGTTACTCTAGGTTTACACGCTTGTAACTGAGCATATTGTTTACTGGAAGTTTGTTTGCAAGAGAAAAAATAATATAAAGGGAACACTGAAAAATTTCTCCATTTCAGGGATGTCATCAGAATCTTAGGAAAATGTGAAAGAGAAGGATGCAGAAACTAATTTGGTGTGCTTTATCCCAGATAGTCTTACTGAAGGTACATGGGTATTGCTGGGGAATGCCCACATAGCAGGTGGCAGACAGATGTAACCTTGCTGTTCTCCAGCTCCAGGCCAGAAGTCAATTGTCCATTATTGTTGCTTGTGCTCGAAATACCATGTCTTGCCAAGAATTTTTATTATCTGGAATGGGGTATATGAAGAAGCAGCCCATGGTGAGAGAAAGAGATTTCAATGTTTTAAACCCATATTTTTTTAAGGAGGCCACAAATACTCAAATTTCACAGTGACAAGCATTCATATGGAAATATATAGCTAACATCTGTCCTTAAAACTAAACCATGTTACACAAGAAATTGTGTATACAAAGACAATTTTGTAGGCCGGGCCCAGAGAGTGGTGGTAAATGGAGTCAAATCCAGTTGGAGACCAGTCATGAGTGGAGTCCCCCAGGGGTCGGTACTGGGGCCTGTCCTCTTCAACATCTTTATTGATGATTTGGATGAGGGCATTGAGTGCACCCTCAGTAAGTTCGCGGATGACACCAAATTGGCAGGGAGTGTCGATCTGCCTGAGGGTAGCGAGGCCCTACAGAGGGATCTGGATAGGCTGGAGAGCTGGGCC